>JALIZH010026731.1:0-11842 GCA_030522465.1 Rhipicephalus appendiculatus
GGTGCAAATTGTCGTCGCCCGGTGCCGGAGGTGGCATAGCACGATGGAAACCTAGAAAGAGCGGTTGTCACCCACTACAAAACGATATGGATAACGAGTGAGAATATATCGGAGACAAAGGTTTCAAGGTAGTGAACATAGACAGAGAAGTGCACAGGTTCGGTGGTTTATAAAGAGGCAGAATTCACTTCGATCGGAAGCTTGGTCGTGGTAGCATTTTTTTTTTTGTAGGGGGGGAGGGGGGGCACACGGACCCTCTGGAGGCTACGGTAACAAGTAAAGAAAAAACCAACTAGGGTGACTCGTTGGGAGGTAGCATTGTGAAGAAAGGGAAAAGAGGTGCAAGAAATATCAAGAGGACATGTTGTGCAATACGTTATGTTAGGCGTTTTTGACTGGTCGATCCGGCGCGGCCGCCGAAAATGTAGAGCAAACTTGCATTTTTTTTAATCCGAATCTTTCAGGAGAAAGCGGAAACGCTACGCGAGGAAGTATTCAGGAAGTTTTTTTTAGCGCGTGACACAAACCTGTACCGGAAGCTATACCTCGCCACAAGACGTCACGCATGTGTCGCGGTGAAGCGGGCTATCTCCACCTGAATTCGCGCTTCGAAGCCGGAACGATTGAGAGCGATCTGTTGCGTAGCGATATGATCCGAAACGACTACTGAAATGCGCGAACCCGCATGGAACCGATCAATGAAACTCAGGTTCGTCCGCAGTTGAGGAAAAACAGAAAAAAAAATCTCGCATTTCCACGAAGTGAATCATGACTAGTGGGCGAAGCACTGGGGATCGTTCTTGCCGTAAATCACCCGTGAAATTGCCCTCTCGCCCATGTAAATGAGTGACAACGTGTGTGTACAGTATATACAATGTGTTTTTGCCGTTGAGTCCGCCGCTTCCCGCGTCCTCAAGCCGGGTTAGCAGCTTGTCGGCGTTGCCGTTTTGCCGCTGCTTCCCGAGCTCTCGCTTCCGGGGTAGCTTGCTGTCTGCGTAGACGTTAAGCCGCTGCATGCCGCGCTCTTGCCTCCGGAGTAGCAGCTTCTTGTCGGCGTTGCCGCTTTGCCTCTCGCGGGCGAGAGCGCGTTGACGATCGTTTTCATCCATGGCAGAAAGAAATGTGTGGTCTGGAACGCGCTTATTCTTCATCGTCATCAGCGTCATCACCGTCATCGTCATCGTTATGACGTATAGTGGTTACATTCCATGTGATGTGCCGTGATGGCAGAAAGAGAATGTGTAGTCTGGAACGCGCTTATTCTTCATCGTCATCAGCGTTATCGTCATCGTCATGGCGTATAATGGTTACCTTGCATGTGCTGTGCCGTGATGGCAGCGTCATCGTCATCGCACTAGCGTGGCTACGGCGGACAATGGGGGGGGACGGAGGGAAACGCCTCGTTCATGAGATGCTTCGCATCTAAAACGTGTCAAGGGTCAAGCAGGAGAAAACGCCCATAAGCATCAACGGCGGCAGACAAAAGCCAAATGCCTTGAGAAGCACTTGAGCAGAGAACTGCTTCGTGTTTACGCGGTTGCCTAAACACACCACGGAGACACAGCATAGAGTCCGCGGTGGTCTAGTGGTTGTGGTACTCTACTGCTGACCCGACTGTCGCGGGAGTAAATCGTGGCCGCTGTGGGATTTCCGATGGAGGCGAAAATGTTCGAGGACCGTGAACTTAGATCGAAAGTTTTCTCTCGTTTTCTTTCCGTCCAGCTGGCGCTGGCTCATATCGGTTATTGAAATCATTCTCTTTTCAAGTTCTTCATCTTCTATCCGTTAAAGAACCCCAGCTGGTTGAAATTTCCGGAGCCCTCCACTACGGCATCCATCACGATCATATCGTGGTACTGGAACCATAAACCCCCCAGCAACTATTATTAAGGAGCACAGTGGCGTGGAAGTGAGTGAAGTAATCGTGGTACATGATTTACATACGAGAAACAGCAACAGTTTTCGCCATGCGTGTATTCGTAGAATGACGCGCGGATCGCTCAACCATTTACTTCACTACTTATGACCTCGTCCTCTGCTTTTGTCGACTCAGGCACCTCTAGCGAGGCACATACAACGTGATGCAATGCAGGTATTAACGCGATAGCGTTAAAGAGCTCGTTTCGCAGAAATTCCGGCGTCGGCGTCGTTGTTTGTGAGCGAAAAATCATCATCTTGTCCGTGACCGAAAAATCGAGAAAGATGCAAATAAAATAAATAATAAAAATTTTCGGGTCCGAGTGAGGATCGAACCCGGGTCGTCTGCGTGGCAAGCAGGTGTTCTACCACACAGCCATGCCTCTGCTTGGAAATACTGTGAAAATAATTTCCTCTGCTTGGAAATGCAGTGAAAATAACTTCCATGCTTCGCAAACGCAAGCGTCCTTTATATAGGCGTCGCAATATAACATGTAATATCCCAGGAATATTGCGTGGTACAAGCGTACATTGCCATCGGGCGTCAGAATATGTGACTATTCATAACGATTCCATAGTTTAAAGCCAGCCACCCATTACAAACGGCACACACCTTACTGCGCGTATTCCCTTAACACCACGTAGTGGGTGCATAGCAAGTTCGAAGACATTTCCCACATTTGCCGCGCATAATTTCTCCTGGTTTAAAGCATACTACCCATTACATAGTATGCACTAAGTGATTTAAGTACGCAGTAGGGACGGGATATCGCTATCGCGTTCAACTCTTAAAGGCGAAGCTTAAGGGTCCCCCAATTTTTTTCCTTCAGGTATTTAACCTGTTTCACTAATTCACGCTGTAGCTCACCTATAGCGGCCTGATATAATATGTAATGGGTAAGCTGGCGGCACCTTTTCCTCCATTCATATTTCTTTCATGGTTTACCATTCGACAGTGTCTCAAACGCATCTGTCTTTCCAGCTACTTAAGAAAAAAAATTACGCCATATCCACGAAGTGAATAATGATGAGTGGGCGAAGCTCGATCGTTTTCATCCATGGCAGAAAGAGAATGTGTGGTCTGGAACGCGCTTATACTTCATGGTCATCAGCGTCATCGTCATCGTTATCACGTGTAGTGGGTACATTCCACTATACTGCGTCATCGTCATCTTTATCACGTGGAGTGGGTACATTCCACTATACGTGGCTATCTACCTACCTACCTACCTACCTACCTACCTACCTACCTACCTACTACTACTACTACTACTACTACTACTACGACTACAGAGGAGGGACAGACCCACACACCAAGGAGCTTCGCCCCTAAAAGAGGTCATAAATTCATGAAGCTGTCTGATAGTTTTCATGAGCAACTCCTTTTACTTTTTCTAAACGAATAGAGGATGAAGAACTTGAAAAGAGAATGATTTCAATAACCGAGATGAGCCAGCGCCAGCTGGACGGAAAGAAAACGAGAGAAAATTTTGGATTTCTTGTCGCTATTCAACAATCAGTGCTCACTTCTGAATTACCTCTGTCAAGTCGTCGTTTACCTCTCCATGTTCGTATTTCAGAACATGTGCGCGGTATATTACCGGCTCATTTCCTACTACGGGCACGCCCACCATTTTAAATATTTATCATCATAATCATCATCATTATGATACGACAGCGCCATCGTTAGCAGCAGCATCATGGCTGGAAGCGATCCGATGCCGCTCAGCGTAAGGCAGTTTGCTCCAGGCGTTTCGATTCGCTCCAGAATTCGTTGTATCAATTAGCTGCACAATGGCAGCAGCCACTCGCGAAACAGCGGTACAGAACCTGTGGGACTGCATGTTAGACCCAACAAGTAAGGAATGCGCCCGGTCGCTGTGCGGCGCTACGGCCAGTACAGCGACGACGGATGGTAAGATGCACCTTCCGATTTCTGTGACACCTGCGACCGAGAGAGCTGCACCACCCTGGTCTTCGCCTTTTCCGAAATTGGATATATCTTCTGCGACGCGGCCGAAAGTGAAAGATCGACTTGCTCTGTGTTCTATATTCAAAAGCTCATCACTGCAATCGGGCATTCTCACCTCCGACGAGAACATGGCGGCCGATTCGGAGCTGCCGACGCCGCTAAAGCGTGAGAAAAAGTTCAGTTCTTTCAGGACAGCATCGAAGAAGAATGAAGGTCCGAGTCCGACAGTGTCTCCTGTGAAGAGGAGCGACGGCTTGCCCGAATATCGCGACACTTCGAGTGCGTCGAAGCCAAGATCCATTTGTTTTTTTTCTCCAGTCGCCAAAAAATGATCCACCGAATGAACCAGGTCGAGTCACTCTACACCAGCCGACCATCAAGCCCGAAAACCTTGATCTCGCGCCAGAGAAAAGACATACATGCACGGCCGAGCAGCCGCAAGATATTCCAGTGAATGCCACCTGGGAAGATCACTCGATCACTCAAGTGTGTCGATGAAGTCGCTCCAGAAGGTTCCTGCAGGCGCACCGCTCCGGAAAAAATTCATCGCTGATGCCGTGTCAGGGCTTTCCGATAAAGTAGGTCATCCGACTGCTCCATCACTGAAGATTGCGCACAGCACGCGAACACTCAAGATTATTCCAGAGCTTGTGCGACGACCAGTGATAAGCCTAGAATGTTCGACGCGTGATGTATAAAAGCCGGCGCGCTCCAACGATGATCAGTTAATCGACGGCCGACGCTCTGTTCGCCGCTATCAGTGCCAGCGTGTATTGCTGTAATCTTACTCTCCCTTTACCGGGCCACAAGTTCGGCCTAATAAACAGTTTCATCTCGGACACGTCGCCTGCTGCCTTCGTCGACGTCACACCCACGTGACAATAGCAAGTGTGAGCCTCCAGCTTGTGGGGCTCCACCGAGCAAGACCGGCATCCCTGAAAATCTAAGTACGAGACGCTTGGGCGCGATTGCCACAGGACCAGGAGGATTACTACGACACTACGCCTCGAGGGTGAACGACGGCTCCTGGAAATGGCACAGCAAGACTGAAACCAGCACCACAGCTACTGAAAGCAGCAGCGGCAGCCACACGACCAGCGGAGCTGACAAATCGACATGGGCTTCACGTGCTGCTTGCCTCGTGTTGTGCCTCGTGTCGGTTGCCCTGTTGTCTTTCTTCGTGTTCTACGCAATCGCTGACGCCGTCTTTACTCGTCGGCGATCACTGGGAGAGAAATTCGACCCTGCGACGGTACAGCCGCCGGATGACGGGGTTGCGAGGGTCTAGCGCACCCTGCGCATTGTACGACGTGGCTCGGGTGGCAAAATGCTGAATTCGCCTTTCGACGATGGCATGTTGGCTCTATCTTCGGGAAGCCTTATGAAAGACAACGCAACAGATGACGCAGCAAGAGTCGCTGATTACTTCGATTATAGATATGATAAAAATATTGCTTAACAAAATACGATTAGGACTTCCTCCTGGTATATGTGTCTTTTCCTGTTTCGGTGGATGTTCTTGGGCGTATTTTTTGTTGTTATGTTCTTTTTTAAGTGTGCTTTAGTATTCTGGCTTTACTGTAGAACAGTACGAAGGAACACCAGTAAATAATACATGAACATCAATGATTGGTCAAACTCTTAGCAATCAGCACTGAGTGGTATTGCAAGATAGTAGTCAGGAACATCGTGATGCGGTACCGCTGAAAGTTTTAATGTTTCAATCCCACTTCTAAACTTCGTGAGTGTATCCTCAGCGCACCAATTGTATCGTTCGACTTTCGTTTAGAACAGCTCGCGAAACGCTGTAAGACATAATCTAGCCTTTCATAATTAAGGTCTTATGTTATCGCTTGCGGTGTATAGTATTGTCTGTGTATATTTATTTAGATTTCATTTGTTGCCTTTTCTTCACACATGCCTGCAATGATTCTAATTGGATTATTCACTTCATCATTTTTTTCACCACTGCAACAAACGTATCCGGCTTACCTCAACCAATGAATACGTCCGTCGGCATTGAATCGTAGACCCCTCCTATCCATCCACATACGCTATGCTACACAGCGGCCACGCCACGAAGCCCTCGTTTGCCTTTTGAGGCGCGTAATGCATCGGTGAATGCGTATGACGATGACGCGTTCCTTTTCTTCACACGCATTTGGGGCGCGCTGAACTGAAACTGGAGACCTGCGTGATATGCGTGCAATTTCTCCTTGCAACGTAGAAATATTAAAACATTGACAAATTTGCGAGGAACATATTCATGCTTGGGGATTAGAAAATATTGGGGACATGCCCTGTGATATGTGCCAATACATGGCAAAGAGCTTTTTGGATAGAAACATCACAGAGAGTGGATAATGTATATAACGGGATAGCGTTAAAGGTAAGCCCGTATCGCATAAATTATGGTATCGGCGTTGACAGCGTTGGTTCTCGGCGAAAAATCGGCGTAATTCATGAGCGTAAAATCGCGTTAAAAAATCAAATAACAAAACTCCGTGGTCAGTGTCACAACGCCAACATAAAAACGCTTTTAGAAACTCGAAACCATTCAACTCGGTGAAGGTGGGTGACCAGCGGAGCTGAAGGGCGCAAAAAAGGATTTGGGAGTTGTGTCAGACATGCGTAAACATGGAGTTTTGTTGTAAAGTGCGGACTTCCCTCCTTCTAAAAAGACAGGGCGTACAAACACAGACAAAAGGAGGAAGTCGGGACACCACAAACGCCTACTAACAACTGAAGATGCCCACAACGGCGGAAAAAAAACGAAGGCACGAAAACTTATCTGCGCATGCCCATGCAATATGCGAAGGTATTAATCTGGCACGCGTGGGGGGTCTACGTCAAAGATAACGATTAAGGCATTTGACTTCATCTTTGTGCAAGTTATTCGACGGTTGGCTCACGCATGAGCTACCATTATTATCGATATACGACGCCTGAATCATCAGACGCGTTTCTTCATTCCTACGCCGGTACAAAACTGCGCATTCATCTAATATTGGCTTGCACTTACATTCTCCACAATGTAAAGAAATATTTTAAGGTGAGCCTCCGGTTAGCGATCTCTTATGTTCCGATAATCTCTGGTTAATACAGCGTCCCGTCTGTCCAACGTAGAAGCGGCAGCAGCCGAAAGGTACCTTATAAACTACATTTGTACGGCAATCAGGTAATTTGTCGGTGTGTTCTGCGAAACAAATATCAGTCCGCTTCTTGTCTTTTACTGGCTCATTATTTCTCTGCACTGCGGCACAAATCTTACATAGCTTATTGGCAGCGGTAAAAACAACATTAACGTCGTATCTACTTCCTACTTTCTTTAGCCTGTGAGATACGCAATCAATGTACGGTATACCTACGATACGTTTCTTCCTATCGCTCGTAGGTATGCCGTACATTCATTGCGCATCTCACAGGCTAAGGAAAATATGAAGTAGATACGACGCTAATGTTGCTTTTTACGGCTGCCAATAAGCTATGTAAGATTTGTGCCGCAGTGCAGAGAAATAATGAGCCAGTGAAAGGCAAGAAGCGGAACGATATTTTTTTTTCATAACACACCAACGAATTCACTGATTGCGGTACAACTGTAGTTTATAAGGTCCCTTTCAGTGGCGGGTGCTTCTATCTTAGTTTATAAGGTCCCTTTCAGTGGCGGGTGCTTCTATCTTGGACAGACAGGACGCTGCTTTAACCAGAGATTAATGGAACGTCCTTTCCCATCCCCTCTCTCCCCTTCTCTTCGACATTCCTATTTCATTCTCTCCCCGCTTCCCATCCCCCCGTGCAGCACTGTTGAGGTGACCTCCCCTGAGAGAGACACTTACGGTAGTGCACTTTGCTCTTCACTTCTTCCTTTAATAACCACCTAGCTGTAATAAATGATGTGGTTTGCTGTGCTATAAAACATCAAGATTCCTTCAAAAAGTGTACACATAGGGGAAACGGGGTCATGTGTAAATATACGCCAGCGCGAGCGTGTAATGACATTGAGTACTTAAATTGAATGGATGGAAAAAAACTTTTATTTCGTGAGAAAGCATGTGCGGAAGATTCCTTGTTCGATGACGACCAATCCAACTTTGACGGTGACCTGGATGGCACACTCCACTACCATTTCCTAGACGGCTCGGTCGGAGCTAGCGAACACGGCCTCCCACTGACCGATAGTTGGATAATGCGCAGTATTGCGAGCATCATGCTACAGTCCCACATGATGCGGTCATCCATTGCCATTGCCTGCCAACATTTTCATGCCGGCTTGATATCTTCCGGGTCAGGGTTTGCCGTTGGGTGGACTCGAAAAGGAGCCAAAACTTAAGCCAAAAGTAGCCAAAGTAGCCATACCATTTAGTATTATCGCCAAATTTGTAGCCAAATGGAACAAAAGTGGTATTATGAGCAGATTCTTTAGTATTGATCAATAAATAATACCATTTTGAATAAGTAAGACCATAGAAAGCCACCGATAAGTTGGAAATAAATTAAATGAACGAATTATGATAAATTCATTACGCGTGCATATATTTTATGCAGAAAATATGAGTTCTTGCCAGACGCTAAGTTATATTAGAATATTCCAGCCAGCAAGTCAGTAGGAACATGTAAGTTGAAACAGATTTTCGTTGAAGCTAGCTGCAGACCAAATTCTGGTTGTAGATGAACAGGCTAGCTAAATTTTGTTGCAGATTTCTGTTTTCCCAAGTTTATACGAGAACACGCACTGCGCATCAAAATTATTCGTAAAACTCGCGCGTAGTATCACAATAGATGGCGGGAAGCTTGAGCACCGAGATGGCCCGCGCGTTCGTCACCATGCACGCAACTTCGCCACTTCCGTATTTGGAGACGCGCTGAGCGTCACGCATGGCGTCACGTAAGGGTGCCTAGACGCGCACCAGCCTACTGGTGGGTGGAGGACGACCGTACGCATCCGCTGAAGCGAGAGAAAAGCTTAAAAAAATTACACCATCTCCCGCTGAACGGGAACCATGTGTAGATGTGAAGCAGCGGGCGCTAACGCTTACACTGGCGGCGGCGTTGACGCTGGCGCTCATCGCAGCGTTGCGCAGGAGAGAAAACTGGGGAGGCGCAAAGCACGCAGTGAGGGAGCGGTGTTTCCTACTGGAACATGCCAATCGCTGCTAATGGGCAATGAGAGACAGAAGACTCCGACTGGACACAGAGACCCGCAGTCCGCTTTTAGTTAACGCGCACGCTGCGAATTTTTATTGTTCAACAACGCACAGGAGAAATCTCCCACCGGCACCACCTTGCAGGTCAAGATCCAGTGCCATATATACGGGGTGGCCAGTGAACGGTTGTGCAGCGCGAGCAGTCGGTTTTTTCAACCAAGAAACTCGCTAGCAGACGCTGCCTGCGTCCGCGTCGCGAGGCGAGAGAGGGGGGGGAGCGTAGGAGAGGAGAGAGAGGGGGGGGCGCGCATGCGCAGTGGGAGTGTGGACGCCGCGGGCAGGGATGTCTAGAGGAGAGAGGGGGGAGCGTAGGAGAGGAGAGGGAGAGAGAGGGGGACGCGCATGCGCAGTGAAGGTGTGGTTGCCGCATGGAGGGATGCCTACAGGAGAGAGAGGGGGTGAGGAGGTTTTTATTTTTAGTTTATTTTTTTGAAAGGGTTTTGCGCATGCGCAGTAAGGTTCGTCACGCGGCACACCACCACAACCACCGGATTAAGCTTCGCCATAAGATGCTTCACATCTAAAACAATGGGCGCGTTAAGTTAAGGAGCTCGAGCATGCTCTAGCCAGCAGAGCGCGCTCTTGTAAACTTAACGGTTAAAAAGCGACTTCCGGTGCGTGATTACGGAGCACGCTCTACGCGCTCCAACCCTGAGACGGTGCACGAGGGCCTGCACGAGAGCTCGCCCCTGCTACGGCCTCCGGAAGAATGACGTGTTTCCGACTCTCTCCTCCGATGAAGTGCGTTCTCCTTCCCCACTCGTTCCTACCGTGGAAGCAACGCATAACATTCGCCATGTAACGATTTCATGCCGCCGAAAGCAGTCGGCGGATATCGCCGTTAAGCTAAACTCCGAAAGCGTTGCACTCGAGCGCATTCCTTTGGAGTTCAGAGCGCGCTAACTTAACGTGCCCAATGTATTTCGTCTGCAAAAAATCAGAAAAAAAAATGGCTACCTAATGCGCCAGATCCGCACTTTAAAAGTAGCCAGAAAATAGCCATCGCGCCAACTGCAAACTTTTGTCGCCAGACGGGGTCGAGAAGTAGCCAATTTCGGCGCAAAGTAGCCACCAACGGCAACCCTGTTCCGGGTATACCTTACTCAACACGTATCGGCTGGGAAAAAAAATGTCGTCTCCAATTTGTTCCAGGCGCCATTTCGGCGTCTTGGTCAAGGCTTTTGCAGAGACCACCGCTATAGCTTGCAATGACTTGTGATGTCAGGAGAGGACACCAACCCATCTCTCGCGGACATCTGCGGAATGGGCGGCTCACCTACCCGGCTGACGAAATCTCGAGTATTCATGTCAGCCGCCTCATTTTTACAGTTCCAACATGTCGTTTTTATTAACGCGAAAGCGTTTACTGACTAGGCGGGCGAAATTGCGAACCCAGATGGCGTCCGCAAGCGGCGCCAACAAAACCCGTGTCAGAAGGCACGTGACCTCTCTCACCGGAACAGTGTGCCTCGATGCGTGCGCCCTCCTTTACTTTCCCTTACTGCCCCCCCCCCCCTTACTGTCCGCACCCCATTACTGTCCCATTCACACCTGCGTCTATCACCGGTCGCGCGACCAACTGCGACTGGCGACCAAAAAGCGACTCAAAGTGACCAGTGTTTCCACCTGCGTGCGACTTATACCCGTCGCCACAAAGAATTCATATCTGTTCACATTGTCCGCAAAATTAACTGACGTCCTTTTCCTGCGCATCTGATTGGTTCAGCGGTTTGCGACCGCAATCGCGCGACTGAAAAGTGAAGCTGCGAGTGACTGAGCCAAGAGGAGTCGCATTGCGATCAAAGCGGCATTTTGCGGCCATTTGCGACATCCCGCTTTACAACTAACTTGGTCGCGTGACCGGTGCCCGTCGCAGGTGCGAACGAGCCTTCAGAAATACACCACCATGATGTGACGCTGATGGACGGTATTTATCGAAGTTCGTACTTTCATTAGGATAATTAGTAGTAGGCACATTAGCTTTGAAGATCCACAGAACTGTTTTGATATAACTGAGTAAAACTGAGGAGTGACTGATACTTGTGTCATCACGATCTTGTTACGAAACGAAACATCATACGAAAGATTCTCGGCTCTATTGGCAAATATTAGTGATCTCAAGGCGGATGATTTTTTTTACTTGATTGCGATTGAAGCCGGTAATAACATTTATAAGTGTAAATTTAGCGGAGTGAACAACAAACAACGAAACGTTGCTTCCTCAGGGTCCTAATTTAGCGAACAATTACGATAAAGGGAAATGCTGCGAAACGCATAATTAAACTTGCAAAGAGATATTTAGCATAATTTGCTGAAAGTTCGCTAAAGCTCGAAGCCCTTTGGGAGTTCAAGACACTCGTTACATTTAGTTAGCAATCTCCTTTAGAGTATCTCAAAGATTTCCTCAATGATACAGCAATTAGTGCTGAATGAATGGCAAATTCTTAATTATTAACATTTCCATCCTAATGTCATTGCAACGGTATGTAATTATTAATTTTGCGATCACAATCATACCGCAATGTACAATGTATGTAGCAAATATTCGGGCTCGAAATTCGCATTCGTTTCAGTCTCGCCATTTTTAGTGTGTTTTTCCGCGACTCAAAAGAAGGCCCACAAGACCATCAACGTCAGTCGTTAATGTGCCACAGCATGTATCTTACGAGCAAAGAAGAAAACAGCTACGCAAGCAGTGTACGGAGGCAGGCAACTGAAGCTGAGATTTTTTTTGTGTTTTCTACAAACA
>JALIZH010026732.1:0-28306 GCA_030522465.1 Rhipicephalus appendiculatus
GTGTTCGTTGGCGTAAGGTCCAATTGCGGCCAAAGAGTGCCAAGACCAGGTACCATCTATGCGCATAAGTATGATCGCTGCCTAAGGCTGAGTCCAGTGATTGACTTAGCTGTGTTATTTCAGCAGGAAATAACAAGTGACATGACATACGTCCATGACATGTGCCATTCCAAGTCGCTTGAGCTTAACACAGGTGTTCCAACTGGCTGGTGTAGTGTTATGGTCTTGTATGCTGGCTTATTGTTCACTAACACTTGCTAGCCTGAAGTAAATGATGGCTAGAGTTGGATAACATCGGCTAGCGCTTTCCAATCTTAGCTAGAGATGGCTTTAGACTGCCTTTGATGCGCACGTCAGAGAGCTCTGTCTGCCTGTTAGCTCACTTCTGCCTCCTATCACGAATGCCGACTACACATCGTGTTACAAGCCATCCTTTACGCGTCAAAGAGCGGGCAAACTGCGCGTTAAGCCCGTGTCACACACACTCTAAGTGCACAAAGACGTCGATTGGCCCTGCTAAGATTTGCTCACTCACAGAATGTGAAATAGCCGGCCCTTTTCTGTTGAAATACTCATAACGTGGACTCCCGAAGTGCATGATATTTGTCGGCATTACTCATCCATATCTGAAACTACCACGCGTCCTTGTTTTCCTTGAAACATTTGACATCTGGCGCGTAATCAAAATTTTCTTCGAAATACTGCATCGGCGTGTTTTATGAAATCTTAGATAGATTTACCTGCCACATTTTGTATAGTGTGAGATGCTAAATTTGTGTGAATGATTTTTTTTAACTTTTTCGTGCTAGTTATGATCAGATAAAATAAACATAATCAGGAAATTCTTTTATACTCCGTCGCTATGGTGAAAGTGCGATCTGAGTAATGTCAGTGTTCCCCTAAGTCAACACTACACATTCTCATTGCATAGAAACGCTTTATTTATGAGTTAGATGAAGGGCTATGCAGTGGGATTTCTTTTCTTACAGACCACCAGGAAGAATACCATCCCGGAAACCAGCCCGGAAACCAGCCCGGAAGCCAGCCCGGAAACCAGCCCGGAAACCGGCCCGGAAATCTGCCCGGAAATCTGCCCGGAAACCTGCCCGGAAACCTGCCCGGAAACCTGCCCGAAAACGTGCCCGGAAACCAGCCCGGAAATGACCCTCACGGCACTGCTAACCAACCGGCATACGACCCTGCTTACCAACAGATTGACTACGTCGGATTACCCGATTGCGAATCCTCCCGCCGTGGGTTAGTATCTTCCCACATTTTGCTATTTGCCTTTCTTGCATTCATGGCTACTCCTAAGTGGTTACATTTAGTCACATATTTACTCCTAAATGGTCGCGTGTTGTGGTGTTGCATAAAGAAAAAAAACTTTATTGCGAATTTATGCAAATGAATACAGGTAAATGCACAGTTCTTTTTTCTGGCATCCGTCTGATTTTGTTATTTCATTGCGACCTAACTTTTGAATAGTACGGTGCTCCCCAGCGACACTCTCTGAAATAGAACGAGTAATGTCAGAGAAAAGCGACTGTATGCCTTTCACCAGAGTTACTTAAAGGGGCCCTGCAACACTTTTCCAAGTAGCCATGGAATGGATTCACTAAACGAGCTTATTGCTTCACGAATTCACCGCCGAAAAATTTTTTAGAATCCGTCCAGTACGAGCGGAGTTAAAAAGTTTTTTCACACGCTGCAATTGCATTCTCTCTTCTCTCGTCCCGACGAAAGTGCTGGAAGCTAAGCAGGGAGGGGTGGCACGGGGGAAGAAAATATATCACGTGTGCCTCGTGACCTTGAGCATTTTTTCTTTTTTTTTTCTTCGAATACGCGCCTTTCAGTGCGATTGCGCGCGCACACGTGGACAAGTCGCGGCCCTCTGCGGCGGCCCCAGTAACGACCGAGCGCGCCATGCTCAAAGCAGCCAATGGCTGATACAATGGCTGTGACGAGTGATTTTTGAGCTTGTAGCGTCATTTGTCGAGAGAAGAGAAAGCAATTTTCAGCTGACTTTGAGAAGTTATTGTGAATTGCAGGCTGCGTGCTGCGCTATAATATTTGGCTCGCGTGTACTCGGGAGCCTCGAGTACCGATCGGCAGCGTTTTCTGACCATGCTCAAAGTGTTGCAGGGCCCCTTCAAGGTCTGTTGAGAGAAGGGCCGAGTTAAGCTGCGTAAATTTATCTTCCTTTGGAAGCATCGTAAGCTAGACGGTGAGCTCTGTTCTCCTCGCGTGGGGTTCCCAGTTCATGCAAATCTCGAGTGGACATAACCTTAACCAAATCTGGCACAGTGTTTTTGGCAAGCTGAGTATTGTGTCGCGCCAGAATTGGGCTCCTTCCACACAGCGGCGCGACTCTCCCCTTAGCCATGTAAACCTGCAAGAATAAACGCTCTAGGTGCATTTTAATACACTACAGGGGCACTTTAATGGGCTAAGATTGTACAACTTTTGATTATATTAAAGGTAAATATTTGCGATTGTCAATTACTGATTTCTAAAATGCCAAAGCAGCGATAATTGCGAAGAGAGAAGGCTAATGTAACGCCATCGTCGTTAGCGCTTCTTTGGGCATGAATGACCGCAACGCCGGTGGAACACTTCACTTTGAATGCATCTCAGAACTTATTCGCCACTCTAATAAGCGTGAGAGTACGCTACTGGTCACAGCAGTGGCCCTTGGACGCGGTGCACTGCAGCTGACCCTAAAGACACTACTTCGATACCCGGCAGCGGCGTTCGCATTTTGATGGAGTCAAAATGCCGTAGGCGTGATTTGAGTCTACGTTAAAGAACCTCAAGGGGTGGAAATATCCGAAGCCCTTCACTACGGCTTCTCTCATGGCTTGAGCCGCATCGGAACATCAAAACCCATAACGCAAGCAAACAATTCCAGCTGAAAGAGCTACAGTCTAAAGTGCCGAATCTGAACGTAGTTCTCGTATGACTGCCAGTGGCGGTTTTGGTTGCACTCAGTGACGGCTTCAAAAAGGCAGTTCGACAGCGAAGTCCCATTGTACAGCGAATCAGCTATCATTTTGCTGTCACACATGCGGGCAGATTCAGAAAACCAAGAAGAATATTTGCATATGCTAACGCATTGACATCAGGTTCAATATTATAGTCATGTTATCAGTCTGTGAGAAGATGGCACTGGATCGTAACCTCGAGACGTCTGCTGCAATTAGCCGTGTCTTTCTACACGATAGCTAACCGAATATTCCAGTGGTGGTCAGTGCGGCCACCGGTTGCTGTCACTTACGTCTCGTTCGCGGAGAAATGCGGTTAATAAGTATAGTCGCGCAAAACTAAGCAGTCTTGTTGACATTCGTTCCTCTTGTATTTTTGACGAGGATACGAAGACTTCTATACAACAGGAATGTGCTCTTGTTTGGGCTTTTACAGGCAGCACTGATGCGACAAGGTTTCGCATTTAACGCTACCTGAGTGCTCCTGCTATGTGAGCAACTACCTTGAAGTAATACTTTTTACTCATCATACATCTCCCTCATGCGTTTCCTTTGGGAATACGGAACTTGATTCTGCGCCAGCGGAATTTCACACTAAGCTTTTACGGAAGCGCTGCCATTCATAAACGCATGAGTTATAATTGCAGAAAGCTAATTTTTGCATTGTTGAACATCGACGAACTTGAGCGCAAGCATGGCAAGACAAGCAAAAAGCAGCACTATCTTTGTGCGTAAAAAGCTCCTCTTGTACCTCCATGTGCTATCAAGTGTCATGCAGGTTGGGAATTGGTCTAGATAGCCGGATACACGCATTCATTTAATTTCATATTAATTATTTTCTACTTCCCAGAGCACAAGGTCTGGGAAGAAAAGAACAGGAGAGCTTGAAGAGGCTTCCCAGCCCGTGACAGTTTAGCATCGCGCAGTGACTGCAGAAGCATTCAGTGTAGATAAAAGAAAAGATGAAAACGTAGATTATGTGCGCATACAGTATTCTAGCGGTGCAAGAATTACGCACTCACGGTAGACCATTTCTTATTTCATTTCCTATTTCATTCAGAAATCCAGTCGCAACTGAGCACCGTGTCTGGTAAGTATAGAGGAAGAGCTGTTGCTATCATCTATTAGTTTCAATATATTGAATTTTCATGTGTAGTTGGCATGTAATATTTTAACACGCAACATTCGTTTCAGCTGCCCTTAAGTAAGTATGCTTAATGGGAATGTCATTTTTTCTTCCGGTTGCTTCATTATCCATCACGTCCCTATGCTAATTTAACGCTCACCAAATACAATGTGACATTGGAAGAACAAAAACAGGATCGTAATCCTTTTTCGTAGCTATGTGGCGTCGACCAAATGGCAACAAAATAATATTTCGGCCCTTTAATATCAGTACAATTGTTACTTCACGGTTTAGTAGGTTGTTCACTCCTGTGTTGTCCACACCAGTGTGTTGTCTGCCAAAATTGACATATCGAGAAGTCCCACTGATCCTTGTAAAATAATACGTTTCATAGGTTCGGTGCCTTGGTACGCCCGACAGGCTTTCAGTTCCAACACAGACTCCAGCGTCGGCGAAGTTGACGAATTGGCTACACAATTTCAGTTGGTAAATTTTCCCTGTGTGTTTGCCTACGCCTCACGCTTCTGGCGAAACCTGCACTCGCACTCGTGAAAACGTCTGGCCACGCACCTATTCGCGACAGACAACTTCGGCCCGTCGAGGTGTTGGAAATTCCACATGAGAAACTGACTCGTTCACGAATAAAAAAAAATTCTGAACTAAAAGTTTTGCTAATTTCAGCGTCCACCCATATTTGTCAACATTCATGAATTACATTCGTCTTTCGTTTTAGTAAGCATCCGCATTTGCTTCACATGTCAGATCTTTTGGGCTAAAATGTTCGTTACTTGAAAACAATATTTAGACAAGCCACGCATGGTACTGATTCATGAAAATCAAGAGATGACAGTGCACCCTTAGTATGCAATGTGCAGACCCTTAAGTCTTGTTGGGATGTCTGCTACGCCAAAATAGTTTTACACGTGTCAACGTGATATTCTGTATAGTGTATTAGTACAAAGATGTATGAGGATCAATAACCCGTGATGCACTAAAGCACTAGTAAGATGCACTGATATCGAAAGTGCGTGTACTTAACACAACTCAATAGTCAGTGCTGCCCACATCATTAAGGCTAAGACATAGATAGTGCCTCTTGTGTGCATGATTTGCACGAAGGATATAAACACTCAAGAGATAGTGAACCGAGGACAATAAATTGCGTTCCGTAACTTTCTTTCTTTTTGGCAGCAGTAGCTAGCTCGTAGTTTGAAACGTCTACACATAGGAAAAAGTCTATAATTGGGCATAATAAGGATGATCGCGTTGTGACGCATCTTTTTATCATTTTTTTTAATTCTCGAACGCATACTGCAGTTGAACCTGATTCTATCGAACAGTCGTTAATCGAATTATTCTTTATACAGAACTATTTTCTGTCACAGCAATGCTTTAGCGTCGATGGATGGGAAAACCCAGCGGTTTCACTGAACAGAAAGCAATTGAAACACTTCATATATCGGAACATCGGGCTGCGGGAATGAGGGGACATTCCCGCATAGATATGGGAGACGAGCGGCGTGATTAGGAAGACTCCGCGCGTAGTGAGTGGTGGCTATCGTATGTCACCACGTGCTTTCCCCACGATTCCTCGCCGCTGCGTCGCGGCCTCGTCATGTGGGGTAGCCGATCGCTTCTCCGCTCCCATTTTTTAATGCGACATATGCCGCAAATGACAAGAATATGCTGTTTTTCTTAAAGCTGGCCATAATCAGTGCAGTGATAAAAGAAACGGTATGTCGCCGCTGCGTACATCTTGCCAATGGGCACGCCAGGGCCATAGGCAAAAAATTCATTTCGGCGGGGGGGGCACCACCTTGATCTGCAGTGAGAGCCAGGCAGGCAGATGTGGTCGAGTGTCATTTTGTGCTCCGTTTGCCATGGCAGAAAAATTACGAGAGGGGGGGGGGTCACGGGCCCGGTGTGCCACCCCCTGGTTACGCCACTTGAGCACGCCAAGTATGATGCTGAAAAATTACACCATCTCCCGCTAAAGGGAACCATGTGTGGATGTGAAGCAGCGGGCGCTAACGCTTACATTGGCGGTGGCTTTGACGCTGGTGCTCATCGCAGCGTTGCGCAGGACAGAAAACTGGGGAGGCGCGAAGCACGCAGTGATGGAGCGGTGTTTCCTACTGGAACATGCCAATCGTTGCTAATGGGCAATGAGAGACAGAAGACTCCGACTGGGCACAGAGACCCGCAGTCCGCTTTTAGTTAACGCGCACGCTGCGAATTTTTATTGTTCAACAACGCACAGGAGAAATCTCCCACCGGCACCACCTTGGAGGTCAAGATCCATTGCCATATATACGTGGTGGCCAGTGAACGGTTGTGCAGCGCGAGCAGTCGGTTTTTTCAACCAAGAAACTCGCTAGCAGACGCTGCCTGCGTCGGCGTCGCGAGGCGAGAGAGGGGGGGGAGAGAGAGGGGGGGACGCGCATGCGCAGTGGTAGTGTGGACGCCGCGGGCAGGGATGCCTAGAGGAGAGAGGGGGGAGCGTAGGAGAGGAGAGAGAGGGGGGGACGCGCATGCGCAGTGGGAGTATGGACGCCGCGGGCAGGGATGCCTAGAGGAGAGAGGGGGGGAACGTAGGAGGGGGAGAGAGGAGGGGAGGCGCATGCGCAGTGAGGGGTGTGGTTGCCGCGGGGAGGGATGCCTAGTGGAGAGAGAGGGGGAGAGGAGGTTTTTTATTTTTAGTTTTTTTTTTTAAAGGTTTGCGCATGCGCAGTAAGGGTGGTCACGCCGGCACACCACCACCACCACCACCACCACCACCGGATTAAGCTTCACCATAAGATGCTTCACATCTAAAAACAATAAAACAAGACCGACGTTAGGCCTAACGCAGGCTTTTCGCTTCCGGCACCCGTCGAGTACACTGAGCGGCGCATGAAGATCTTCAGGCGCTATTTACACTGATGCCGTGTTTTCTCGCGTATAACCCGCTCCTGCATATAACCCACCGCATCCCCAAATACAAACCACCGAAATATACAAAACTAAAAAAGCCTGTATTGCCATGAAGCATTTTCCTTACATTATCATGAAAGAGTGCCGGGAATACAACTTGCGCACCAACTCGCATCGTAAGTACAATAATTTCATTAAAAGTTGTATATCAAAATACTCAATATATCGAACTAATTCCCGATTTCTTACGAGTTCGGTATATGCGGGTTCGACTTTAATTGAATTTACTCCGTCTGGAAGCCAACTGTCGAAGTAAAAAAGCGAGGTAGGAAGACGCCTCTGCGCAACGCAGCTGCTACGCAAGGGCGCGGCGAGTTTTTTGCAACACTACTGCCGTCTTTATGGTTTGACTGAAAGCTTCGCTGTTATTATCATGCATACCGCTGCCTTGAGGGTCAGTTTAGAGATAAACTTCGTTTGATTACCTTCTTTTAATGATACTGCCAAGCTCATTGATGGAAATGCACATGATATTTATATACATAATCACATTCTAGGCAGTATACACATTCATTTGCACTGTTGGTAATCAAAAATATAGATACAAGGACCAAGGAACAGTCATAATACGATTAAGCTCAACAATGAAATCAATGGAATGCTTATACCAACTTTCAATAGACATCATTATAAAAAATGCAGATACAGTGAAACCTCGGTGATACGAACACAGCTCATACGAATTTCGGGGTGATACGAGTTTTTCTTTGGTCCCGGCCAAGTCCCATTGGCCTGCAGTGTAATGGAGTACGGTTGTTCCGAACCGATTTTAACTCCGCGACGTTTGATACGAACGTACGCTACCGCCCAGGTACCAAGAGGTGCTGTTCGCGCCGTCGCGGCAGACGCGCCAAGCACGTGCGAGCGCGGGCATGCGCGCCGCACCGTGAAATCGTCAGTATCACGGTGTAAAAAAAAAATACTTTTCTTACGGTGAGAATACACCTTCAGAGATGCGTCACGGCCTCCGAGATTGTGTGCGCGAATCTTTGAGGCTGTAATGTGCCTCCTTGTGCCTTTGCGTTTAGATTACAGAGGGAATTGGCGCCATGCTTTTTTTCTAATGCGTCGACGCGGGCTGCTGTCGTTGTACTGTGTACACGTGCCTACCTCGTGCATCAGACATCCTATGAAAGGTGGACGAGGACCGAAAGAAGGCGAGGACGGTCTTGGCGAAGGAGTCAGGCCTCACAACGTCAACATGCGCGACTGTTGAGGCCGCACTTGTGCGGGTACGGCCGTAAATCTCACAAAAACATTCCCAACACGTCCGCGATAACAAAATCATAACATAGGACCATGCTTCTGAAATTTTGTGGCCTTGATCTATCGCGTCAAGCGCTTCTTCCGTTGTTATCGCCGCAGTACTCTGGTGTCATGCGAAAAAGCATACTAAAATTTGGAAGGGGCTACTGCTGTAGTCGGTCACAACGTACCTGGTTCATTAATTAAACACGTGCGTACGGGCCGTGTATTTACGAGTGCTGGTATGATTGCCGACATATAAAAACATAACTGACAATCATTTAGAGTTCTTCCTGACGTTGCTGCGGCCCTGAAAAACCATAAATGAAAATGTACGCATGCTTTCTTTTGTTGCGTGGTAATTTTCCATGCTTTCTGGTGATACGAATTTCGGATCATACGAATATTTTTGGTGGTCCCGTGAGATTCGTATCACCGAGGTTTCACTGTATAATGCATTTTCAAAATCGGCAGCCCCGCTTTCTCTCTCGATATGTCTGTTCCACCCTTCGCATCAGGATGCGAAGCAGAACTCTGAGGGGCTGTTTTGGTGCAGCGTCAAGTCGTTTGTTGCGTACGCTATCCGCCAGCCCACTGCTGCTAGTTCGAACCTTCACTGCTTCATTAATCTTGATCGTTGCCGTTTCTCTCACTCCAGAGGCGCTTCTTCGAAGTGTAACTGCACAACAGTCGCTGTTTCCTTCGTCGTGCTTACGTTCCTCTTCATCGGAATGGCGTTCCTGGCTGGCAGAAGTAAGCAGAACTGTTGTGTTGTGCAGTAAAAAGTGTTTCAACCGCCGTGGCTTCTTACAGAGTAGCATTTACAAATAAAAAATGCTCACTGATGGCCGTATTTCCATCAACTCCCTATTATCATGCAAGCTAAAGAAAAAGTGTCACTTGAAATCCGATAGAAAGATGTTGTTCTTGACATCCCTATCGCCGCATGGCAGTGCACATGGTTTGAAAAGACGAACATGAAAACAAAAGGACAACACAAGCACTGAAACCTTTTGTTTTAGTGTTCATAGTTTCACCCGGTGTGCCCTACTATAGGCCGTAATGACAGGGGCGTAGCCAGAAATTTTTTTCGGGGGGTAGAGGGGGGGGGGGGGGGTTCAACCATACATTATGTATGTTCGTGCGTGCGTTTGTATGTGTGCGTGTATATATACGCAAGCAAAATTGAAAATTTTCGGGGAGGGTTTGAACCCCCCCAACCAAGGGGGGGAACCCGTAGCCAAGGGGGGAACCCCCCCCCCCCTCCCTTGGCTACGCCACTGCGTAATGATCAACCAACTAGGCCACAAGTACAGGGGGGGGAATACACAGAAACGTGAACAGTGCGGCACGCTGTTTTCATCGCGCTCTGTCTTTGGTGTGGTCATAAGGAGATGCTAGCATGAACATGGGTCCTCTCCGTGGCAGCCCAGTATTCTACCACAGAGACATGTCGGTGCTCGAAACCCCTGCGCACAAAACCGTATACAAGGGTTTTATCGGGAAGGAACCGCGTTAACCAACGCGATATAGCGTGGTAGAAAAAATCAAACAACAACCAGGCGTCACAGAATGCGAATTGTGTAACCAGGCGTCACACAATATGAACTGCGCTACGAGTGGGTCGTTGAATGCTTCCAATCCATTACAAAGGGCTCAGCCACAATTATTCGGAAGCCCTCAAATGTCGGTGTAAATGCGGAAGTTCACTGTCTTTGCTCTCATCTTATGGAGTCCCTTGTAGAAGAGGACGTATTAGTAGTCAATACGGTTCGTGCTTCTCCACACCGGCTAACCTTTGATACACTCTCTCCTCGAGTTACTCTTGTGTCGCGTCCTTTGACAAGGTCCAAGGAACCACTCGACTCAGCACTTTGTATTCGTCGATAGGGTCTATCGACGAATACAAAGTGCTGAGTCGAGTGGTTTACTCGCACCCGTGGTGAGGCATCCATGTTGTAACACTGCTCTTGAGCATCACTCATTTTAGTTATAACCTAAACGAGAGGCTAAGAGCCCAGCCGGCACCTGTATTCATAGCGTTTTACTAAGTCTACTGAATCTGATGTGGAACGTACCAAGAGCGCTTTTGAGTACGTGGAGTTTGTTTCCCTGGCCGTGTGGGCCTCGCCTTTACGCCTTGCCTCTGCTTTTCCATCTTTCGTTAGACGACACCGATGAGGACGATGAAGATGATCTGAGAGGAAGCGGTGGAAGTGGAGGAGGAGCTGGTGGTAGTGGTGAAGGACCTGCTACGACAATTGAAGCCCCCGTCGTTAGGATGGGAAATATGACGGGCATGCCCATAATCGAAGTAATAACGATTCCCCTCACATTCAGCACGGCTGCCACTCCGCGTACAGTGGCTTCGACGCCGATTGCGTCACCGAGTACACCGGCTACGACGCCACCACCGGTCGTCACGTCAGGTAAGCTTATGTAATTGAACTCAGTTCAAAAATTAAGGAAGCTTCGCACTAGTGTTGCCTCGCCGGAAGTAAGCGCCGAGCTATGTTTGCTATGCGTGAATGCGTATATATGAGTTACAAGGATGAAAACAAGTTGATAATCATTAAATACCTTACAATAGAAAGGACATTAACAGGGCACGAGAAGAGCAACTTAGCAAGAAAAGTGCGATTAACTAGCACCGGCTTTTATTAAACTAAGTGGGTCTTCAATGGAGGTAATCGATCCATTAAGGCTTTAGGAGTACGTGGTTTGAATAGTGCCGGTAGGTTTATGTATGGAACGCGCCATCCAAACATTGTTGACACGTTCCATACGCGAAGAGGCACGGAATAGTGGAGCTATTCATGAAGGTATCAGCCATTGCATCCACGCGTACATTGGTGAACATCTGCGTATTTTATTACCGGGTGTATGTAGTGAGCACTGTAGCGTGAAACTGTGCACTTGTGAGACTGTCTTATGGACCTAAATAAAAGTTTTGAAAGATCGGTACGTAAAAGTGAACGGGCAAAACCAGCGTTTCGGAAACGCCAATTCAAGCTATGACAGTCTTCGTGGCTGGTCGTTATTTTTTCCATTGAAAACAAACAGCATTGCATGCTCTAACATGTTTTTCTCGTCCCATCGGCTGACGAAGTGCGAGGAGCTTGAGAAAGTGAGCAGCGTGTTATTTGGGCGGGCCACCAAAGCGAAAAGAAATCGCAAGGAGAGGAGCGTTGTACCTCCACCGGAATGGTTTCTTTCGCCTTGATTTTAATGCATACCGGAGAGCAGTGGGAAAGTGTTGCCTTACACTTGTTGAAATGATTCGAAAATGTTAGTCTTACAAAATGAATGTCATTCTAGGCGACAGCTTCGATTACCCAGCCTTACAGACATGGCTCGGCAACCATGTTGAGTTACCTTGCGAAACATCCAGCGACGTTTCATCAATTTTGTTATAATGCAATGAAGCATCAATTAGCTCTTCGCAATGCAGTTCGGTGAGTGTACGTCGAATAGACGTTGTGAACGCTTTTGTAACATCCCCGCACAGCCGATGTTGACGTCTCTATGAAAATATTCGACGCCACGGGAAGTGATCAATATGAATAGGTATATAATAAACAAGAACCAGTGCGCGCCATATTTTGGGAATTGCAAAATTTAGCCGCCATTGCGACTTCATACGAGATAAGAAAAACGGGTGGGAATCGTTCGCAACCGTGGCAAGGCAAATCAGCGAATTGGAAATAAACATGTATCGAATGCCTTGATGATATCATGACCGCGAGTTGCTCATTTGTTTTTAAGGCAGTAGAAAGAGGCTTGGTCTTGAAAACATGAGCTTTTGTATTTTATTTAATTTTTATTTATTTTTTTTTTTGCTTCAAGGCGGCCAGACGACGCAGACAACTCCATTCATTCCTCCTCCTCCTACCGGGCCAGTTACAGGTAAATTGTCAGCATCAAAACATTCATGAGCCACAGCCTTTCAGGGATAAAGGTGGCAACGAAGGTTCGCATGTGGGCACTTGACGTGATGCTTCTCTTTCATTAGAGAATTTTAGCTTGTAAGTTTACTTTTTTGCGTTACTGTGTTACCGGAATAGCGGAGTGCGTTTACAGTGTTAACGGAAACACGTTTTAGACCCGTTTAGCGTCCTACACGTAAACGTTTCCGTACGTACGTAAACGTATACCATTACGTTTGCGGAAACCACTAAATGGTGATAACCGCATTTAAAATATATTTAATTAGATTAGATGTAATCATCGCTGCGGCAAAATTATAACAGATTTCTAGCGTGTACAATATTCTAGTGCACGCAAAGGGGTGCAAAAATACCGGATTACCGGACGTTGGTGTCGACTTCTTGAGACGTTTCCTGCAACCACAATCATGGTCACGTTTGTTATTGCCTAGTGTTTATGAGGAAAAAATGGTTAAAAAGGGAACTCATTCACAATTAAGCCACTCCAAGGCATTCACACAGAACGCAAGATGTTTCTGCAATAACAATTTTGTGCTTGCCTGGCTTATCTTGACCCCGCCAGATGGCGCCACCTATCCAGGCTGCCGGGGGCTTTAGGCGCTTTAGCTAGGCCTCTTACATTTACGGCTTCGGCGTTCTAGGTCACTCTAGCTTCGGTAAGGCCGACTGAAACAAGGTGATCGCAATTCGCATTCGCACTTCGGCTTATTTTGATTCGACGGCTGCAGTCTCCGCAAAGCGGATGTCGCGCATAGCCACGAACAAAGGTGGATTTGCGAGACAGGGGCGTAAACGTAAAGCCTATCCGGCGAGTAGTTTACGTTCCGCAAAAAGTCTACGTTCCGTGAAGGCCCTGCGCATGCGCAGATTTCTTCCGGTATCCGGTAACACGGTAACGTAAATAAGTATACGTACAAGCTAAAAGCCCCTATTCTTTCTTTCCTTCCTTCCTTCCTTCCTTCCTTTCTTTCTTTCTTTCTTTCTTTCTTTCTTTCTTTCTTTCTTTCTTTCTTTCTTTCTTTCTTTCTTTCTTTCTTTCTTTCTTTCTTTCTTTCTTTCTTTCTTTCTTTCTTTCTTTCTTTCTTTCTTTCTTTCTTTCTTTCTTTCTTTCTTTCTTTCTTTCTTTCTTTCTTTCTTTCTTTCTTTCTTTCTTTCTTTCTTTCTTTCTTTCTTTCTTTCTTTCTTTCTTTCTTTCTTTCTTTCTTTCTTTCTTTCTTTCTTTCTTTCTTTCTTTCTTTCTTTCTTTCTTTCTTTCTCTTTCTTTCTTTCTTTCTTTCTTTCTGTCTGTCTGTCTGTCTGTCTGTCTGTCTGTCTGTCTGTCTGTCTGTCTGTCCAACGCATTGCGGCATGCTCCCTCGTAACTGTTTTCCTGTCTCCATGCCGAAAATTAGGCCGTCATCCACGTGTTCAGCAGCGCGATCTTTCAGTTGGTAGAGGCAACCACGGCGGTCTTGAGTTCATATCTAGGCAATAATGAACGGTACGACGAAGAGTTGTACTGCAGCGGTATGGTTTCGAGCGAGCGCAGCTTCGACGCCTCTGCGGAGCGGATGACATGGCATGACGTCACAGCTGCCGCACACGGGCTTCGGCTGCTCGAGGCCATTGCGACGCGATTAATGGCCTTTAGGATACACGGCGTAGTACAATGTAAAACTGCGCACACCAAACATTCCTCCTAATAGATCTTGGGCTCATACAATGAGGGAAAATGCGCAGAAGCTGTCTTCACAGGGTACGCTTGCCAAGGCTGGCTGCCTGACCTAACGCTGTGCAGTGCAAGGGAATGCAGGAGAAGCACTTGAATCGGATGGCTCCAGTATATATATACTCGTAATTCTAGAAAACAGTCGACACTACAGACAGCCGCTCCGAAATCGTGCATCGCCGCAGCATCATAGACGCTTGTTTCGCTCAGCATTACTAAGACCTCAGCATTACTAACGCGAACTGGATTATGAATTACCAATATGCCCGAACAAGCACATTCCAGTACGCTTTCAGGAATTGTTGCGGCCGCTGTAGTCATTGTATATAAAGCAATTAATGAAAACGATTTAATCGGTTCACAGGATCCAATAAAATGTGCACACCGATGAAGGTTCATCGCTTTGTGGTACAATTTTCATCGATTACTCATTCGTCGACATTACCGTACCTACGAAGCGGTGCTCCACAGGGCAGTGCTATAGGGCTTCAATATACCTGGAAAAGGATTGGTCACAGAGGACAATAGTTACCTAGGGATAGCGTTTTACTGATTGATACCAGAGTTTTCATGATAACAATCAATCAAGCCATCTTTTTCTAGCACACTTGTTTTACTGAATCCTACTCTGTGTAAGTAGTTCATATGTTTATCACTACTTCATGGGTATGCATGTACATATATACATATGTCACTTAGCTTCAAGTATGTGCTTCTTCCTATTGCCGCGTTTCCTTATACTGCAAATATGCGTCTGTGACGCTACAGGTACTTGTTTAAAGAAAAAAAAATAAACATATGAAAAGCGTGACACCTTGAGATTTGGCGTATGTTTACTAGGAATGCTTGGTGCTGCGTATGTTTTAGTGAATGCACTTTCGTTTCGGTCATCCTGCTACTACTCACGCCGGAAAAAAATAAATTACGCCCGCGTCTGTAGTGACCAATTGGTTAGGGCAACTTCAAGCCAGGAATGATGAAAGGTGTGGACTTCGTCCAAAGAAATCTTTTCGCTTTAGCGCGTGCAGGTCGTTAATCGTTTCACAAAGTTTTTCCTCTGAGACTGAACGCACAGTCCTACCTGCTTTTGATGTGTTTCTTTCAATGACTGGTTCTTTTCAACAGTGGCCCAGCCCATGCCTTCCTATCCGTACATCTGTACTGTGAGTGAGCCGGTGCGCAAAAATCAGGGCTACCTGCCCACCAACGGCATGTGCGACTTCCTTTTCTATGACTCCCTTTATAAGAACTCTAGGAGCAGTCTTCTCAACGGCATCAACTCGATGGAGTCCAATCCACAATACGTTGTCTATCAAGCGGCCAGGTACAGCAAGACCGAAGTTCGGCTTATCCTTTTCGCCCGAGTGAGTGAATTCCTACGACTTCTTCATCGTACCAGAAAGCTGAAACATTTTTAAGTACCGTGCGACGCTCGGCGCACAAAATCTATCTATCTATCTATCTATCTATCTATCTATCTATCTATCTATCTATCTATCTATCTATCTATCTATCTATCTATCTATCTATCTATCTATCTATCTATCTATCTATCTATCTATCTATCTATCTATCTATCTATCTATCTATCTATCTATCTATCTATCTATCTATCTATCTATCTATCTATCTATCTATCTATCTATCTATCTATCTATCTATCTATCTATCTATCTATCTATCTATCTATCTATCTATCTATCTATCTATCTATCTATCTATCTATCTATCTATCTATCTATCTATCTATCTATCTATCTATCTATCTATCTATCTATCTATCTATCTATCTATCTATCTATCTATCTATCTATCTATCTATCTATCTATCTATCTATCTATCTATCTATCTATCTATCTCATCAGCCGTCTTGGCGTTGTCGGAGTGGTTTTGTTTACTTCGCATATAGACAAAATTTGCATGACAAGGCATGACGGTATTAGCCACATGAATGATTAATCATGACATGAATGGCAGTTTAACTTGCTTTAGCAACGCGTATGTTATGTATTCTTTGAACACGCTGTGTCGTTGGAGGGAGCGTTTTGACAGGAGGTCATGTCTTAATTAATGGGCTTGTCGAAACGTTGCCTCCAGCGACACCCTGTGTTCTAAGAATTTTTCGCCACCTCAAGCTTCCGTTGGCTCCCTAACTTCTACGCTATGCTATGTGCGTGATATATGTCATAAGTGACGTGCCGTTGTGTCCCCAATGCGGTAGTTAACCCTTTGTGCGACAGCGGGACACACACGTCCCACTCCTCCGTCTACAGAAAAAATTTTCTCCCACTTCACCCGTTTCAATTAGCCCAATATTAAGTCACTCATATCTTACCTAAGTCTTCGTAAACTCGAAAAAAGAATTATTTTACCACGCTTTCGAAGGGCGGATGTAGTATTACAATATCGTTGAATTTCGGTCAATTTTTTATGATGGCTTCTTAATTTTCCTCTTCTTGAGATACATAGAACCTACCAATCAAAATGCCGGATAATTTCCTCTTTTTCTAGTTTTTGAGAATGGCAATCATAGCTTCCAGTCATCACGTGTTTTTGTAAATTTGCGAAATAAATTTGACCGATAAATGCATCGGAACAATCCCCGGCGAAATTATCCCGCTAATCCCTCAGCGCGATTGCGGATATTAATGCGTGGAAATATTTTTCTTGATATCATATACCTGTTGAAATGTAGGCACATGTTCAGGGAATAACATCTGTACTCGACAATTTCGACAGCAAAAGCAAGGACAGCCAAATGGACAAAAAAAAAAAAAAAAGTGGTTGATGCATGCGGCGAAGTAAGCTTTGCAGGAACATACCAAAGCGCTTTGAAGGCTCAAGAGACGCAACTGCAGGCGGCGTTCTCCTGCTGAAAATGAGGCCCGCACAACTTTTCTCTTCACAACTTTAGAAGTGACACTCTGTGCCACTTGCTTCGGCCGTTTCATCCCAAAATTCCCGTTGAATGCAATCGCGAGATGGTGCCTTCATGAGGCAGTGGGACAGTGTTTTCCCACTTTTTGAAAACACTCTCATGAGTCAGTGGGACATATATGTCCCACTTTTTTTCAGTAAACTACTGGCTTGATTTTGATGAAATTTGTTTCATACTATTTCTTTCTAATTTATATCAAGAAAGCACAGCCAGGTTTTTATATCACCATGTCAAAAATATAGGACGACCCACAAAGGGTTAAAGTGCGTTGGTGTGTGGGAAAATGTGTATGCCTTGATGTGCTTCTATGGCAAACATGAGCTATATTTTATTGCGTTAAAGATAGAAAAGTTCTATACATATCATAAACGAATGACACTTATGACGCGAAGATTAAAGATTACGTCATGAAACCGCTGTTGTCTTTTCAGTAACCTGTTTTACAGCTGAAGTTATGCATACATGACAAAAATTAGGCAATGAGTAAAATATTATGCAGATTTCACAGTTAATGAATAGCATGAAAAGATGTAACCACATATTGTCACGTGGTCGGGACACTAGAGAACACTCCAGCAGAACTCGGAAATACGTAACTCTTTATCTGCGTGAACTTGTGTGCGGGAAATGAAAGGCGAAAGTACAAGCAATTCAAGGTCTACACTTACAGCGGGAACAGGGTGTCGGCCGTCGATAATCTGATCATCGGCACAGCGCGTTGCCTTTTATACAGTGGCCATCGAACTTTCCATGCGTTATCGGTGGTGGTCGTGGAATCCCTCGAATAATCTTGAATGTTCGTGTCCTGCATGTAATCTTCACAGAATGAGCTCAAACAATCGTGAAGCTTCCGAAACATTCCAGCGCGTTCTGCGTCGAGTGTTAACTTGCTTACAGTCTTTGCGGGTGAAACCTGAACACACCAAAAGAAAGCAATGAACGCGCGTGGCAATACCCCTCATCTCAAAAAGCATCGCCCCGATGCTTCAAAAGAGAACATGGAAGTGACAAAAAGATGCACGAAAGAACAACAAAGCCAGCAAAAGTTTGAGTTGTCCGGTCCCTTAACATGCGTAGAATGGTTCAAGGCGTGCCACATGCGCGAGCTCGGGGTGTGCCCGCCGCCGCTGAAAGTTCGTCATGGCGTCGGGGGCAACTTCTAAGGATCTAGAGTGCCGAGACGTCCAAGTACATTGCACGGTCCGAAGTAGCGTCGAAGAAGCTTCTCGCTAAGTCCGCGTTGGCGTATTGGCGTCCAAATTCAGGACACAGTCGCCGGGTTGGTATTAGAAGTGGCGTCGCCGAACATTGTAGTGGCAGCGGTGGGCCCTCTGCTGGTTCTGGATACGCAGGCGGGCGAGCTGTCGAGCCTCTTCGGCGCGCTTAATCAGGTAGTGTTGTCGAGCTTTTCTTCATCTGTGATGTTAGGCAGCGTAGCGTCGAGCGTGATTGCGGTGTTTTTTCCGTAGGCCAACTTGTATGGCGTCGTTTGCCTCGTTTCATGTACAGCCGAACTGTATGCGAAGGTCACGTACAGAAAGATGGCGTCCCACGTCGATGATGGGAATGGACCCAGTAGGTCCATCGAGATTTGATGGAACGGTCCACGAGGTGGCTCGATGAGCTGAAGCAATCCCGCTAGCCTTGTCGGTGGTGTCTTGCGTAGCTGACTGTCCCGGCATATACAGAGAAATGATAGAGAAATGCATAGTGATAGAGAAATGGCGCGAAATGCAACCAACCGCTATACATAGCCTTCATAGATTACGACAAGGCATTTGATTCGGTCGAGATATTCAGCAGTCATGCAGGCACTGAGGAATCAGGGTGTCGACGAATCTTATATAAACATACTGGAAGAAATATAAAGTCGATTCCACAGTCGCCGTAGTCCTCCAGGAAGGAAAGCGACAGAATCCCAATTAAGAAGGGTGTAAGGAAGGGCGGCACGATCTCTCCAATGCCATTGACCGCGTTTTTACCTGGAGGTTTTCGGGGCCCTAGATTGTGAAGAGTTAGGGATGAGTGTTAATGGAGAGTACCTCAGTAAAATGCGATTCGCTGATGACATTGCATTGATGAGTAACTCAGGGACGTATTACAACTCATGATTACTGAATTGAACCATGAAAGCAGTAGAGTACGTCTGAAAGTTAATATGCATAAAACAAATCAATGTGCAACAGTCTCGGGAGAGGACAGCGCTTTGCGATAGGTTGCGAGACACTGGAAGTTGTAAAGGAATACGTCTACCAATGAAATGTCGTAACGGCAGAGCCGAACCATGAGAGTGATATAACTACTAGAATAAGGAGGGGGTGGAGCACATTCCACAAGCCTTCTCAAATCATGAATGGTAGTTTTCCACTATCCATCAAGAGGAAGGTATGTAAGAGCTGCCAGCGTTGCCAGGTTTGGCTATTTTGCGCCAATTTGGCAATTTTTTTAGGCTGGTGGCGCAAGAAAAGATGTCTTCGCAACTTGCCTACATTCTGGCTACATTCTTGTTGCCTGGATATGAGCCAAATTATTCATATCTGGTAACGTTGGAGCCACTGTCGTTCGAGTGTGCGCTTTGAAAACATGGCTGCTTGGGGGCGTTTCCGCTCCCAAAAAAGAATACGGCACTTGCATTACACAAAAGTCAAGGCTGTTGTGTATGTGGCTGCGACTCAGGAAAAATTCGCTCATGGGGCCTAATTTTGCAAAGCAACCTAAACCATTGTCGCAGCCGAGGGGCGGCTGGAGGGGAGGGTGTTGGGGCGGCTAAACCTCCCCTCCGCCCTTCAATTTCTGAACTTTGCAGTGTGTAAATGTACACGCACGCATAGAAACGCACTCACGAACGTACACAAAGTGTGTCTGAACCCCTGAAAAAATTCTGACTATGCCCCTGACCTGACCTATACTGCTGTACGCGACGCGACTTCCAACTGCAATCGTAAGTGAACAGGATTATTGAAAACGCTTTGCCCTCAGAGACGTTAGAAATTGCATAACTGTCGAACTGCTTGTGTAATTCCCAAGGAATAGGCACGCATTGCTGCTCAGGACCATTGACTCCTCGACCTTTATTAACAACAATATCTGGGGTTTTGCGTGCCAAGACCACAATATGTTGATGATATGATGTACCCCATAGCGGAGGGCTCCGGAAATTTCATGCTTAGACTTGGTTATCCCATCAGAAATTATCGCAAACGCGACTACACTTTATCCCTTCATGACAGCAGCTGTGATCTTGAGCACATTCATGTCCCATTCATCTTTACTGTCGCCAGAAGACTTATGTCTGCTCCTCTGAAGAAAATGACACGCAATACGCGTAAGGAAAGCCATTTTTCTTACTTTGTCACCCTGCAAAGAATGATTATTTGTGACATCAATTTATGCTTGAATGCGAGGCATTCTGATTTTATAGTGTTCATTCTGTACTTACTTGCATCCCCAGCGAAAGGATTTCGTCATATGGAATTAAAACAGCTCAGATTTCACAAATTGGAGGGTACTTTTGGCTACTTTTATGGCCTTTGGCTCAAGTTGGCTACTCTTTGGCTAGTTTTTTTTCTATTTTTAGGCCTATGTCTTGTCTTTTTGACGTGGCAACCCTGACAGCTGCCTCTTACCGGTACTTACCTGCCAAGCAGACACCTGGAGGCTCACAAAGGGGGGTTCAACTTAAACTGCGGACGACGCAGCGAGCAATGGAAAGAAAAATGATAGGTGTAACCTTAAGAGACAGGAAGAGAGCAGAGGGGGTAAAGGAACAAACGGGTGTTAAGGATACCATAGTGAAATTAAGAAGAAATAGGCATGGGCGGGGCACTTAGAGCGTAGGCAGGAAAACCGCTGTTCATTACGGCTAACTGACTAGATTTCAAGAGAAGGCAAACACGTGAGGGGGGAGAGAGAAAATTAGGTAGACCGAAGAGATTGAAGAAGTTTTCGGGTATCACGTGGCAGCAGCAAGCACAGGGCCGGTTTGATTCGCGGAAGATGGGAGAGGCACTTGCCCTGCAGTGGGCATAATCAGGCTGATGATGATGATGATGATGTTGACAAGGGGCCGTGTCTTTGCGACATAGTTGGTTGAGTAGACGTATTCGCGGTCATTCTCGCTCCTATTCATAGACTTGAAATAGCTTGAATACTTTCAAGTGCGAAGCGGGGTTGGCGATATTGCATGATCCTTGTTTGATGGGCTTTCATAAGTTGCAGATTTACGTTTTTTGGTTGACGTTTCGCATGTTATTTAGCTTTTTGTGTATAGTTATTAGAACTAAAGTTTTATATTGCCACGCGCGCTTCAATTTTTAAGTAATCGGCCCGTTACATGTGTAACCACTGCCTTACGCAAGGCCACGCCGGAACGTCTACGAACATGCCGGATTATTTTCAGACATTTCCAATAAGATTGCGCACACAACGCAAACACCATAGTTTATTCTAGCACTAACACGGCCACCAACACTACAACGCTGGAGTCTTCGACGCCGCGTGTATAAATGCCGACGCGCTTTACCGCTGATCAGATTACCGACGACCATGCCTGTCAATTTCGCGGTACTTTGAGTGTCACTTATCTTATTAAACAGTAGTTGAAGGCGTTTCATTTTTACCAGCAGCGTTTCACCTTCTTCATCAGCACAACCACGTCAGAATATATAGTTGCCAAGGAATTCATGTAAATTTGCTGTACTCGAAGTAAATACAGCTCTCGTCGCAGCTGCCCAATATTCTTAAGAGACCCACTTTCAGACTGAAGACGTAGCGAAGTTCATGTCGAAAGAGACATTCACATGCTGTAGTTGTGCTTATGTGCGTGAACACCTCGGCGGACGACTTATTGCGTTTGTTGGATTTGGATGTGTAGGAAAGCAAAATGTATTCCTTCAATAGATATCCAGAGGAACAAGAAAAACCGCTCTCATCCCTCAGTGTCTTCTGCCCGATAATATTCCCATGAAAGTAAAAAAAAATGGACCTCATTTTTTTTCTATTGCATTATAATGCTTGCGTGTTGCTCATGTTGTAATTCAACTTTTCTGTCATAAACGCAATTTCTTCCTATGGACTCGTTTCTTCAATGTCGCTAGGAAGCTGCCGATAGGCGGCTGGACTAGTCCGCAGCGCCAGCGTAATGCATGGCGTGTAGGCAACAACAATAAAAACAGTCAATGAAACACGCGAAAACATACTATTCTGACGGTCCCTCACGCACTTGCCTAAGACGACTCGCGTACGAACGCCATCACCTTTTATTGCGATAGCAATTATATGGACAGTCTCGACGGGTTTTTGCCGTCGCCGTTGCCGTCGCCGCCGCCGCCGCCGTCATGTCGCGTATGAAGTCCAAATTGATAAGAACCCCCTGCGCATCGTACGTTCTACCAGCGGGTAATAGCGGGCGAGCGGGAGCGGTGGACGCGGCTGAAGCGGCGATCAAACAAGCCGGCCCATCTCCGTCGCTCCGAGGCGCATGCGATAACATCCCCCCCCAACTGTTCAACCGGTCCCGCCCGTCGTTCGCGAGCGTGAAAAGACGCGAAGGGGGGGGGGGATCTCTCGAGCGACCTTCGATTTTACGACCGCGGTCGTCGCGGGCGCGCGCGTTATCTCCCTATCTCGGTAACCGACAGCGGGCGGCCGGTGTACCCTTCTACGTGCTGCGCTCTCAACTCGAAGATAATGTGGTGTGCAGGGTGTCCCTGGAGCTGCCGCATTCTCTTAAACCAGCGTTTTCTAGAGTTGCGTGAGATGCAGTCCAAAAGAGTTAGCTGCCAGCCTCACTTCGTATAAAATTACAATTTGTTGCTATCGCATTCATTGCTTCACCCTTGCGATGAAACTGTGACTTTTTCTTTTCAGTCCACTCTATTGACTCCCCCCTCCCGAAAGCTTTCTACCCGCGATGTGGTTTTGCACTGACTCCGATATCGGAGGCAGTGGAAGTTTCCTACACCTTACGTGATTTTGAAGTGGTTACGTGGTTTTGAACCCGACTTTGGCCAAGCGCCGATGTCATGCGAGGAGATCATCGTGTGACGTCACGGTTAAGCGAAGTAATAGCGAGGTCACGATGACGACATAAAATTCGGCGCCCTGTGGCGCATGGACGTCAAAGGGTGACGCAGTGATGCGATTTGGATTTTTAGCATCACTCGTGTTGGCGCCGATGACGCCAACGCCGTCGGCCATTTTCCGCGTTTGATGAGCCTTCGAAGGTTCTCGCCTTAATAAGAGTTTTTAAATTCGGCATGAATTGAAGTGGTTGGCAGTGAAAGGCATGTGAGCATTCTTGAAAAGCAGTCGCGAACTACGGCAAAAGCGAGTGGCGTCGATACTCTGCCTCGATATTTTCGCACTGCTGCGTGTACGTGCGCATTCTGTGTGTGCCTACTGATCTCGGTTTCCAAACGTTTCCGCAGGAATGGACTCTTCGCAGACTACAAGGAGCCCGGATTCCTCAACACTATAGACGAGCTTTGGGGCAGAAGAGTCTCGAACTTTGGCTTCCTGGACCTCTACAGGCAGCTCACGCGTCCCGGCACTGTTGCAGGAGCCTTAACAGTGCTGAAGGTGAATTTGGCGAAGTCGATCTTAGTAGTACACCAGCTAACTTTGAATGAACCTCGATTCCCATGTTCCATTAGAGGTCGTACACACTAGCGACTATTATTGGTCTCGCGACTAAGTCACAATGCGACTGGTAGCAACTGGTCGCAAGTGACCTCATTGGTTGTAGTGCAACTGGTCTAGCTCAGTCGCTTGTTTCTGATATTTCCAATCGTGGTACGGCCGTCGAAAACCTTTAAACTAATCGCATGCACCGGAACAGGATGTCGGCTTACTGTACGGGGCTATGGCAACTCGAGCCACGGTGCGAGCAGACGTGATTTCTTTCTGGAAACGGGTATGTCACATTCACTGGTGTGAACATCGGTCGGCCTTTTGTGTTGCCTCGAGGACTCCAGTCGCAAATGGTCGCGCGACCTGTAGTCCAAAGTGTGAATAATTATCGAAGCCCTACAAATAGGCGCAGCCGTCCACAATTAATGCATCTCATGATTCCTCAGAGTTTCGCAAGGCCGTTTACACTCGGCCCTTCCAGAACTCTGTCTACTGAAGCAAATGTTGTTTTCTTGTGCTTTAATGTAGTCCTCGGAGAAACGAGGAAATTGTGAAGGAAGTACAGAGTTTACCGTAACACATTACACAGTGTTCACTCGTCGTATGACGACAGGGTTTGTCGTAACGCAAAAAAAGGTCCGTTTCCCGAGTCCGACGCCACCAGAACTCACGCTACTACACCTGAAGCATGCCGTACATGCATATGCATGAAATAAACCACAATCTTAAGTGGCAGCTGTATGCAGCGTCTGTCTCTCGCTTTCCGCCGCCAAGAGACCTGGCCAACTTCGGTTGTGCCACGAGCCACTGACAAAAAAGGTCACACTGAAATGCTTGCTAAGCGTTTTGTTGTTGTTCGGTTGGGGTAGTCGGCGAGATCACTTTCAACTACGTAAAGCTGTATGTGGACTGAACGGGCTTATGCCTGCATGATCGGATATACGGAGCGCTCCAAGAATCTACACGAATTGGATGGTGCGCATCCATAGTGCTCATCGCAATGACTGTGCGTGAGAACCATATTTAGCAGGTGGGCAGTCTTTGCATCAGCGGCAACAAAACTGCTGATGAAAACTTTGAGTCTCTTTTTCTTAAAAAAGAAAGGTAAATGAAAGGTATGCGAGCCATACCCCAGTCACGCCATACAATACAGAGATCCACTTCATTGATAGACGCTTACGGTGGCAAAGATAAACCGGCAAAAATAAAACAGCATGTGAAAGTGTAATGTTTATTTTGCTTTGTTACGAGTGTTCTTCATTTGCCATTTGTGTTATTTTCTGGCATTTTTTCCTGTTTTTAGTATTGTATAATATCCCATTTGTGCTTATAGTCCCTGGATAGGGTCTGCAGTATGTATAAATGAATAAAATAAATAAAAATGTTTGCGTGTTCTTGCCCCATCGCCTAGCTCTTCTCCGTATTAACACTTGACAGTAATACAACCCGAGTGCTACTGTAATGTGGTTGCCATTGGTCGCATCCCATCTGCTTGGCACCCTTCGTATCCATCATCCTCCATTTCTCAGATTTTTTTCCCCCAGGTATTCTCTTTTCCCCCATGGCAATAAATTATTTTTGGAAAACTTAAGTTTACCGTATTAATGTAACGGGCCCGGCAACAGGTTGGCAAGTTTCGCGGCATTTCGACCTACATGAGGATGCCGCAAGGCACTGCTGCATCACAGCTTGCATTATGAGGTGCGACCAAATATTCTCACCGCATTCCTTCTTTTATTCCTTCTTTCCAGACGCTCTACACATACCTGGAACCAAACTTTTCAACCAGGAGACCTTCCTACTACGTCGTTGGCATGACCCCCTGATAGTACAGCTAATGACGAAATCATCAACTTTATGAAGTGAGTCCCACGTAATATGAATCGCATTGCATAGCGGCGTAAATAAGGCGTGGCATGGTGGAGGCAATGTAATCGATGTCAGTCACTTGCAGTGCATTGGACAGTTCTTGAAAATATGTTTTTGCAGAAGCCTGCAATGTAAAGTAATTTGCATGAAAGGGAAAGTTCAATATCCACGCGGTTTTCTCGTCAGCGAAAAATCCTTCTTTAAGGAAAATTCGCCCCGATTGCCCCTGTAACTTTGTGCATGACATGGGTGGATTGAATAGATAACGGAAACAAGAAAATCACATACACTGCTATATAATTTCCTTGATAACGTTCGTGAAAGGGGTGATTCTTTCGATGGCTGGATATTTCAATGCTGATGTAAGCAATATTTGATCAGTGTTGAATGTCACCAATGGTTTAATATATTTGGAAATATCACAGAAATAGCAATGATAAAAATCGACAAACAGTAGATGTCGCAGACGTAGATGAAAGGAAGATAAGTACGAAAAGATCCAAAAATTTATTATAAAAGTAAACACCCGGATCGTTACTCGTCAGGCATAATCTATTACGCGAATCTAAGGAACCATTCAACTTATTACTGATCGGCACGATCAAACTTAACTCTAATAAAACTATATTCAGCAGCAGCATAACTGTGTTCGCCATCGCCATAATACATTAATTACACTTTATTTATCTTTAAGAGGGAATTATGACCATTCTGCTATTCTGCTACAATACAAGACCGGGCAGGGAGCAGCCATAAATGTTTTTTTTTGGAGCGAGGAGGGTATGCCTTTAAACCTTATGTGTGTTATGTGCATGCATTGGTGCGAGGGCATGCATATATATTCGTACAATAGTGAAAAAATTGTGTTAACCTCTGCCCCCCGCCCCTCCTCGCTACAACAGTGAGACCAGCTATACGTCACTTTTACAGTAAATTAAGATACATCATCAAAAATTAACAAATCTTTGTGCCTCCATTTTATGTGGATACATTCAAATCGTTAATATTACTATTTACTCAGTGATGACGGAATGCCTGGCTTCAGTAAAACAATAATAGCAGTTTTGGGAGTCGCGCTGTGAAATAGGCTGGAGCTACTCTTCTCTTTAGGTTTGCAAGAAAACAATTTTATTCTTTCAACTATGCACTCGAAAACTGGCACGTGGCGAGGAACGATGTAGGAATTTTTTTTTGAGCAAACAAGGTTTAGTGGAGCGACCTTGTGTTCCGCAACAGAATAAAAAGAAATGAGAAACGGCCAAGAAGCAGCCGACCAAGTGACGTGCACAGGCGAGCGTCGGCGGACGAAGACTACCGCGTTTTTTTTTTCCTGCGAGCATTTATACCTCGGCGTTATTCTTCCCGCAACCATTCAATTGCACCCTTAGCATTGGCCTAGAGGTGATATGGCGATAAAATCCCCTTTCGAAATTGGATAGCCAGTGCGACATACAAAAGAGAAAAAGGGAAATATTCACTTTGATTCAAACATAGATAGCACAGTCGAGCGCGGCCATTCATTGGCCGAAAAATACATAGGAGGACAAACGATAAGGCATAGTTCACGGCAATATCCATTCGAACGCTTAACTTGAGGCGTGTGCCATCCTGAGAATTCTATTTAATTGTTTCTAACATCATTACCAGTGCTTTGATAAACAATCATTTGCGCAATCAAGAAAAGCTTCGACAAACAATCATTTGTACATTTTGATTCCCGTTACCGGAAGCCGCACTTCTAAGACACAGCCAACACTGATTGTAAGCGGGCCAGTTGATACCTGCTAAGCATGAAAAACACCGCGCCAAAGAAGCGACATTGAAAAGAAGCACTATATCACAGCGCCGTCTGAATTTATCATCGCTTAAGCATATGTGACTTCAAAGACACAGCAAAGCGAAACACCCCCACAACGAGCTCCGTCACTAGCACACCAGCACCCAGCGCCCGAGAAAAGATTTCTATCATTTCTTCCGACTTTATTTTCCTCTTTTTTTTTCTTTTTCTCTTTCTGTGTTTCACTTTGCTGATTCTGTGACGTCACATTTGTGTTTTTTTCCTATTGCTTGTCAAGCGATAATAACTTCAGCTGTTAGCCAGTGCTGTATATGGAGGCTTTTTTTCGTTTTCCCGTCTTGTTGCGCTGTTTTTCGCGCCGATTTTTGAGACACAGCTTCATGGGGTAAACTATAGCAATATTCAGATAGAAAATTTTCAACATGTATGAAGATTAAGAAGGTGCAGGTTCTTCAACACCAGAATTATTTGATAACTGTGCACTGATTATTTTTTTTTATCTCTGATCATAATTTGGAAACTGACGATGTACACGTACGGAAAAAAATTTGTACGCATGCTGTGGCAGTCAGTAGTTCGTCAATATCCCCAACGGTCACTGGTCGATGTCATTTTTAAGGCGTAGATACCATAGGGTGTCCACATAGGTACTCACAATTTCTACTAGTCACTATGAGGCTCATGTGCTAATTGTTGACCGTTGTCGATTGCAAAAACAATCTGTAATGAAAGCAGCGCTAGTCGTGGTACTTTAACCTGTAACACTGATAGCTTGATAAAAATCAAGTTTTTTATTTGAAATCGAAGAACATGCATGTTATGAAATCAAATCACCGAAACACAAGTAGCTACAAAGCCAGCGTTTCCGGTTATGTGCATCATGACTTACGGCACCGGCTTAGAACATATAAACACTTCATGTACATTCGAGTAACCAAGAATTTTAGCAGATTACCTGGCATCTCCTTGTGCTAGCGTGCTTTTAGATTTCCTATATTTTGCGGTTGAGTGGAATTCCATCCCTGTATTCAAAAATTGTGCTTTTTCTTTTTCAGGACAGTGTTCACTCCGTCGATGTTCATCGCCGTTT
>JALIZH010026734.1:0-15127 GCA_030522465.1 Rhipicephalus appendiculatus
GGCACATTCCCGTTCATGATGATAATAGTGTCGCGAGAGGAAACGACAAAGGGGTCGACACGGAACGAACGGCTGTTTACTGTCAGCCACAGCAGCCACGAACTTCTTCCTTCTCAGCCTCTAACCCCACAAGCGCGTGGCATTACCCTCTCCCCACAAAAAAAAAAAAAAAGAAAAAAAAAAGAGGCTTCGTCTCGATGCCGCAGCTTGAAACAAAAATGAAAACCGAGCCGTAAAAATTAGTGACGACTGAAACAGCTAATGGGAAAATAAAAGAAACGAAAAAAAAGAGACAGGATGGGCTTGAGGGCCGGCGGGGCACCACAAGTTTGTAACTTGCAGTCAGCGCGAAAAGTACGGCTTCATCCTGGAGACGTGAATCACATCAGATGAACGTGGTGTGCGAAAGTGAAGTGATGTCTCTGCTGGCACAACTTTGTAGTTGACATCGCCCAAGTGATGTAGAACACGGTAGGGTCCAAAATACCGGCACAACAATTTTTCTGAGCGGCCTCGTCGTCGTATCGGAGTCCAAATCCAGACTAGGTCACCCGTCTTGTACGCTACCGCTCTGTGATGGCTGTTGTATCGGCGAGCATCCTGACCTTGACGCAACAAAATGCGTTGCCGTGCAAGCTTCCGTGCTTCGTCGGCACGCTGAACGAAGACGTCTGTATCTGTAGAGGTGGTGGCTGACGGAGTTCGTAGGAGCATCACGTCAAGCATCGTGGTGACGTCGCGGCCGTAAACGAGACTAAAAGGTGCATATCCGGTGGTTTCCTGCAGAGCAGTGTTATAGGCAAATGTTACGTATGGGAGTATTTCGTCCCAATTTTTGTGATCTGTTGCTACATACATCGAAAGCATATCTGCAATCGTTTTGTTGAGACGCTCGGTTAACCCATTGGTCTGCGGGTGGTACGCTGTTGCTGTTCGGTGTGAGGTACCACTCAGCTGCAAGATATCACGGAGCAACTGCGCCGTGAATGCTGTACCACGATCTGTGATGACAACAGCTGGGGCACCATGGCGGAGAACGATGTTTTTGACGAAGAAGTTGGCCACCTCGAAAGCAGTAGCTCGCTGAACGGCTTGGGTTTCGCAGAATCTGGTCAAATAGTCGGTAGCGACAACAATCCAGTGGTTGTCAGCTGAAGACTTGGGAAACGGCCCGAGCAAATCCATGCCAACCTGTTCGAAAGGTGCGTGCGGGGGTCTTACAGGCTGAAGGAGACCGGCTGGTTTCATAGGTGGGATTTTGCGGCGTTGGCAAGCAGTGCAAGTTTTGACGTACTGCTTCACAGTTTTCGCGAGTTTCCGCCAATAGTACTTCTGTTTAATCCTCGCCAAAGTACGTGTGACGCCAAGATGCCCGGACGATGGCTCGTCGTGACATGCACGTAAAATGTCGTCGCGGAGAGGAGCAGGAACTACGAGTAGGTAAACGGTTCTCGTAGGATGAAAGTTGCGCTTGTAGAGGACGTCGTCGCGTAGACAGAAGGACGACAAGTCACGCGCAAACTTAAGGGGTGGTTGTGGGCGACGTCTTTCAAGGTATTCGATAAGTGGTTGCAGTTCTGGGTCTTGGCGTTGCTGTTGGGCCACGTTTAAAGATGCTAGAGCGGAAAGGAAACCGCAGTCTTCGTCAGTGTCTTTTGGGGCGGTCTCAACGGGGGCGCGGGAAAGACAGTCGGCGTCAGCGTGTTTCTGGCCAGACCGGTACACGATTGTTAAGTCAAATTCCTGTAACCGAAGGCTCCATCTTGCGAGACGACCCGACGAATCCTTAAGATTCGCCAGCCAGCAAAGAGAGTGGTGATCACTGACTATTCGGAAGGGCCGTCCGTACAAGTATGGCCGGAACTTCGTAATAGACCACACAACTGCCAGGCATTCCTTTTCGGTTGTTGAATAGTTTTTCTCAGCAGAAGACAACGTGCGGCTAGCATAGGCAATAACGCGTTCAACGCCATCTTGGAATTGTACAAGAACGGCTCCAAGACCAAGGTTGCTAGCATCAGTGTGCACTTCTGTATCTGCTTCTATGTCGAAGTGGCCAAGGATCGGTGGGTTTTGTAGGCGTTGCTGAAGCTCGCGGAAAGCGTCAGATTGTGCTGAGCCCCAGAGAAAGGTGACGTCGTCTTTGATCAGTTGCTGTAATGGTTCGGCGATTTTTGAAAAATTTGGCACAAAACGGCGGTAATACGCACAAAGGCCTAGGAATCGGCGCACATCGTGCTTTGTCTTCGGTATCGGGAACAGAGCAACTGCCGTGGCTTTCTCGGGGTCCGGACGAACACCTCTACTGCTGACGATATGGCCCAAGAATTTAAGCTCCTCGTATCCGAAGTGACACTTTTCCGGCTTCAGAGATAGGCCGGCAGCGCGAATGGCCTGAAGAACCACCTGAAGGCGCTCGATATGCTCTTCAAAAGTCGTGGAAAAAACAACCACGTCGTCTAAGTACACTAAACAGGAGTGCCACTTCAGGTCAGCTAACACTGTGTCCATCATTCTCTGGAACGTGGCTGGAGCGGAGCATAGTCCAAAAGGGAGGACTTTAAATTCGTAGAGGCCGTCAGGTGTTATAAATGCCGTTTTTTTCTCGGTCCCGTTCGTCAACTTCAATCTGCCAGTACCCGCTACGGAGATCCATCGAAGAGAAGTAGCGGGCATGTCGCAGGCGATCTAAGGAGTCGTCGATACGGGGAAGGGGATAAACGTCTTTCTTAGTGATGGAGTTCAACTTCCAGTAATCTACACAGAATCGGAGAGAACCATCTTTCTTCTTAACCAGTACAACAGGTGACGCCCACGGACTGGTCGATGGTTGAATGACGTCATCATCGAGCATTTGTTTGACTTGATGACGAATAGCGTCCTGTTCTTTCTGTGAGACGCGGTAAGCATGTTGACGCACCGGTTGGACGGTTGGGTCAGTGATTATTCTGTGTTTGGTTAGCGGAGTCTGTCGGACTTTCGATGTAGTGGCAAAACAGTCGCTAAAAGATGACAGCAAACTGAGGAGCCTTTCCCGCTTGTCATGCTCCAATTGTTGATTGACATTGATGTTATTGGTCACGCCCACACCACAGTTTTGATCTGTAGAGATTGTCGTAATCAGAGCGCAGGCGCTCAAATCGTCAAGTGCTTCCCAGTAGGCTATGGTGGTGCGCCTCGCCAAATGCTTGTATTCACCACTGAAGTTTGTCACTAAGATCGTAGTCCGCCCATTTCGGAGCTCTCCGATACCTCGAGCAATGGCGACCTCTCGACCCAGCAGTAAGGCGACGTTACCTTCGGCGATGCCTGTGCCTGAGCGTTCCTGTGGGCACTCAACAATGACGAAGACACTGATGCGAGGCGGCAACGTTACGCAGTCGTCGACAACGCGTAACGCCACACGAGGATGTTCTGCCTCGTGATCCGAATCCGCAGAAACGCAGTTAGCGAAGGTCACGAACAAATCGCGCAGGTTAATGACCGCTCCATACTCCTGAAGAAAATCCATGCCCAGTATAACTGGTCGGGAACATTTGGGCAGAACAAGGAAAGATGCTACAAAGGCCGACGCACAGATTTCAACCCTTGCGGTGCACCGTCCGATTGGTGACACGAGGTGTCCTCCAGCGGTGATCAGTTGTGGGCCGTCCCACGTCGTCAGTACCTTGCGTAGCTGGGCGGCCAGTGCAGCACTCATGACCGAGTAATCAGCTCCTGTATCGACGAGTGCGGTTACTGGATAGCAGTCGACGGAAACGGTAATAGCAGCAGGCGTTCTCTTAGCGGTTACGGAAGAAGGCGCTAACCGTACGTCATGGGGGGTGGCATCGGAGGATATTTGTCAGTTCGCGTGACAGCGGCCTCACCCCCGGAAGTCGCCGTTCTCAGTTTCCCCGGCGTGGACTTGCGCCGCTGACACCAGCGGACTCAAAAGCTTGTCGGGCGCGGTTTGGTGATGTGGGTCCACGGGGCGATGGCGACCGGGACTGTCGTCGCGGCCGTGCAGGAGGGAGATGACTGCTTTCTAGGTACTCTTCAATTTCGTGCGGGCGCTCACCATAGCGTGGACAACGGGCATCCGGGTGGAATCCGCGCAGACCTATTCTTCGGTAGTAGCAGTCGCGGTACATGTGCCCAGCTTCGCCACAGTGGTAGCACAGAGGACTATTGTCGGGAGCCCGCCACACGGTGGACTTCCGAGGGCCAGGACGAAATTCGGCCTGCAAAGCCGGGCGGTGGATTGGGCCGGGGAAAGGTTGAGTGGCCCTAGCGGGTGGATGCGAGAAACGTGCCGTCGACGGCGTAGAGGCCCGCAGGGCATCCGCGTAGGATAGCGTGGGAGGTTCGGCCCGTGATGGTGGTGAGGAAGGAATTATCTGCCTGATTTCACTCCGAATGACGTCGGTAAGAGCTGTGACACTCGGAGGTGCCGCTGCATGACACTTCTGGAGCTCCTCTCGGACGACCTGCCGTATAAGCTCTGTAAGGGCCTCCCTGCCATCACATTCTGGCACCAGCGAACACGCAGCGGACAGGGCGCTCTGGCGCTCGTACTGCGACAACCGCTGCCGAAGCATGCGCTCCATAATTGTCGCCTCCCGAATGAACTCGGACACCGTTGTCGGAGGGTTGCGCACGAGGCCCGCGAAAAGCTGTTCCTTTACGCCTCGCATTAAGAGGCGCACTTTCTTTTCCTCTGACATTTGCGGGTCAGCTCGTCGGAACAATCGCGACATGTCTTCCACAAACATGGCGACGCTCTCATTCGGCATTTGAAATCTTGCAGACAGTGCCTGCTCAGCCCTTTCTTTCCGCTCGGGGTTGCTGAAGACCTCGCGGAGTTGCCGATGGAACTCCTGCCAACTGATGAACGCAACCTCGTGGTTCTCGTTCCACACTCTTGCCGCGTCAACGAGGGAAATGTAGACGTTCTTTAACTTACGGCGATTGTCCCAGTCATTGATGGCAGCCACCCGGTCGAAATGGTCCAACCAGTCTTCCACATCCTCACTGGCATCGCCGTGGAAAGGGTTAGGAGTGCGAGGCGTGTTGACGATGCATGGTACGGCAGCGAATGCGTCATGCTCAGTTTGGGTTGCGGTCGTGGCAGACATTTTCCTAGCAGAACTTGCCAGGGGACCGTACTGGGGTGGTAGACCTAGGAGGCGACGGCTGCTTCGATGGATATCAGCAGACCCTGGTGGACTGGCGTTGGTTGTTTCTCGTTCAGGACCACCAGGCATAGGACGTCGGAATACCCCGCAACTCCACCAGTTTGTCGCGAGAGGAAACGACAAAGGGGGTCGACACGGATCGAACGGCTGTTTACTGTCAGCCACAGCAGCCACGAACTTCTTCCTTCTCAGCCTCTAACCCCCTGTTACGTTTGGCCCTGGGGTTCTTCGAACCAGACGCCATTGTGCGTGAACCTGCCTGCCGGACTGCTTTCTACCCCAGTATCGGCGCTTATCCGCGGAGGCACGGAGCCCCGCATTGTCCAGCACACGTTGTGCACACTTGTCGGGTGGGCTAGGCAGCTCGCTGTGGTCGGGTTATGAGGAACCAGACAGAGGGATCACGGACACACCTTTTCTGAGAAACTGGTGGCAGAGCGTGGGACGACGACGCTGTTGGCGTTCTCATGGATCCAGCACCCCCTTCCTGGAACGGGATGGCATAGCTCGGGCGACGCCGCCTTGACTCCTGTAGGTGTCCCTGTCAGCGGCCACTTTCTCCTCCGGGGCCATCCTCCTTTCCCCCCACGTTCCTTGGGACTTCAGCCTCCTCGCCTTGCCTTATTGAAGCGAGGCGTGGGCCGGACACAAGTTTATTGTGTGGTGCGCTTGCGCACCCCATTGGACACGTTGGCCATGCTCATCATCAACGAGCGGCCCAATTTCTGCCGTGCTTGTGGGCGGAACACCGAGACGTAAAGACAGCTGATTCGCGGGAGCTGCTGTCACCGCCTCCTGAGGACCCCAGTGTTGGCAGACCAGGGGCCATAAAAGCGGCAGACATTTTGTACAATACAGTTCATTCCTTGAGTTGAACTCGTTCACTCATCCTTCCATCATGTAAATAAACCTACGTTCCTTCTTGTTAGAACGCGTCTCTCCTCACTGGAATGGACGACGGCGGGAGCCAGCTACCTTAACGAGACCCGCCGGGCCCCACTCCTTACACCCCACAAGCGCGTGGCAATAGTTTTTCTGGTAGGCCGCACAAATTACGGCTAGCATAAACAGCTTCGCTTTTAAAAATATATGCTTCGACGAGAGTGAGAGGTTTCAGTAATTAATCCCCAGGCGTCAAATATTGAAGTAGGCAGATCTGAGGCATCTTTATTAATGTTCGTTGACGTGCAGCGATGAATCTGGGATGCACGAATTCACTGCGCTGACTTCACTCAAACGAGTGATGACGAGTCAAATACGAGTGATTAAACGTGCCGTGTTTAATTAGCCCGGAATGTGCTCTGCAACCTTCCCTTATTATTTACCGCCACCACCACCACGCGCACGTGACGGTAGTTCTTTCGCAGGTAAAGTGGCTGGAAACTGATCGCTCGTTCATCACGATGTACCAAACGAGTTTTATGCCAGCATACCGACTGCGGTGGCTGAAAGCTCTTTATTTTCAAAAGCTGCCAGCGTGTTTGAGTTTTGTGACATTGCACGCGCATTGCATCGAGTTTGAACGAAGCTGCACAGTGCCGTATCTGCATGTGGACAAAAGCGTGGTCACTAACTGATGAAGATGGCGATGCACAGAGCGCCGCATCGTTCCAGTTGTCCGCGAACGCCGTTTTTTTTTTTCGTTTTTTTCCCCCCCCTATATTTGTGTCGCACATTTGCGGCGCTTCGTACTCAGCGCACTACGGGGATCGTTCGCATTAACCGGGTTGCGGCAAAATGTGACCGAATTAACGAGAGTTTGATGCCATTTAAAGTGCATAAGGTGGCAGGACCAGGAACCACGTTTTAAGTACAGAATTTTCTGAATTAACGAGGATACAATCAACTAGCTCTTACTGTTGAGACCTGTGAACCCGTGTCTGCGTCGTGCGCATGTGTATGTGCCTTTCTTATGTTTGCCCCCTATTCGCGCTTTTTTAGTTCTTCTTAGAACGCTCTAAAGTACGTTCCTTAATTGGCGTCCACTATGTGCTCCAGACTTTACTGACCACGTTGCGATGCCAAAAAGCAGGGGGCATGAACACAGAGATCAGTGGGCATGAATACAGGGTCGCGTGCACGCATTCCCACAATCATGCTCTTGATTGGCCGCTAGACGCCAGCTGCGCGCCTGACTCCAGCGTCACCAGGGCCGTAACTAAGGGGTGGTTGAGGGGGTTCTGACACCCCCCGAAATTTTTTCATGCTTTAACTTTCCGCGTGATACAAAAGTATTTACACGCCTTCACATCGACCACCAGTTGCCGAAGTTAGCCGTTCTACACATAAACACCCCCCGAAATAAATTCCTGGGTACGGCCCTGAGCGTCACGTTGCTGCGAGCCGCAGAACTGGACCTGGGTCTTTATGGACGGATGGATAGACTTGACTACGTGCTCTGCAAGGGAAAAAAAGGGAAGCGGAAAGGAAGAGAAAGCTTGTACGCCACAACGCATTAATTCCGGCTCAACGAAGAAGCTGTTGGCAAGCTGCCGCAGGTGGCGGCGTCGGTGGTGCGCGAAATGTTGCAGGCCACTCCTGCGCAGAGGCTAACGAGGGTCGGCTGCCGGCGACTGAGCTTATGACTCGCGTCGGGCCAGCCAGTGGGACCTGCTGCGCGCCCACGCAACAACATTCGCGGGCCCCCATCCTGTCGTTACTCCGGTTAGTGACATCATTACTCATCCAGGGCACGTGCCGAGACTCCGTGCAGTGCCGTCGGCGGACTAGGACTGTGCAGCGGCCTGCGAGCTGAAGGGGCTGTCACACTCCAAGAAAAAAAGAAGCAGTTCATGTAACTATCCCTAAAGAGGAAGGTATATAACAGCTACATCCAACCGGTACTTACTTAAAGAGCAGAAACCTGGAGGCTTGCAAAGAGGTTCAATTTCAACTGAGGAAGGCGCAGCGAGCAATGGAAAGGAAAATGATAGGTATAACCTTAAGGGACAAAAAGAGAGCACAGTGGGTCAGGGAACAAACGGGTGTTAAGGACATCTTAGTCTAAATCAAGAAGCGATGGGAATGGGCAGCGCATGTAGCGCGTAGGCAAGATAACTACTGTTTATTAAGAGTAACAAAACAGGATTCCGAGAGAAGGCAAACGTGCGAGTGGGAGACAGGTGGTCAGGTGGGCAGATGCGATAAACAAGTTCGCGGGTATCGCGTGGCCGCAGCAAGCGCAGGACCGGGTGATTGGCGGAGCATGGGAGAGGCCTTTGCCCTGCAGCGGGTGCAGTCAAGCTGATGATTATGATGATGATCATGTTATGATGTGCGACTATTTTCGGTTAGTCCTGACTTGCCACGTATATGACACTCTCTGAAGAGACACGTTAACTATCTCTTAGTCCTCACGTCTCTTTGAAGGGAGTAGCAATGGAGTCATACGTCGCAAGTCAGACCTCACAAAACAAAATGTTAAAAATATGAAGCTTCACTGAGATAACATCCCGAAGGCTTGTTAACCACCTGAGCTGGTGACGTCACATTGGCATAACATGGTCTGCATCGGTACAAACGAGTCCCTACACATTTTCCTGCTGCTCTCCCAACCAAATGTCTTCCACAAGTGCTTTCTATCTATCTATCTATCTATCTATCTATCTATCTATCTATCTATCTATCTATCTATCTATCTATCTATCTATCTATCTATCTATCTATCTATCTATCTATCTATCTATCTATCTATCTATCTATCTATCTATCTATCTATCTATCTATCTATCTATCTATCTATCTATCTATCTATCTATCTATCTATCTATCTATCTATCTATCTATCTATCTATCTATCTATCTATCTATCTATTGTTGTTTCTTGCTTTCTCTCTCTCTCTTCCGTGGCACATACGCTTTTGCCCGCGGAATACTTCCTTTTCAGTGGACCAGTGGTGAGTGCTGGTACTTGTCCTACTTCTATGGCGTATACCCGCTAGGAACTGCGAATGCTCCCCGTAGAATAACCTCAACCTTAAACCGCTGTTAAAGGAGTTTAACGAGGAGTGAAAGCGTCATTGAACATGTCGGGCGGTATTGAGCGGGTCGAGACTATCCAAGCACCCCGGCCTAGGTGACGGCCTCGAGTCCTTGGACAAGGTCGGCTTCCTCGGCCCCTGCCGGACGGCCCGCAATTGATTGGCGAGGTCGTGGCTGAGCAGAGCCGCCTGCCATCGTGCCACGCGGTTTGAGACTGCCATGTCTACGTGGTTCTTAGGGCACTGTTGCTCGCTACCGGTACACTCCAACAGCATTCGCTGCAGTGTCGCTCTGGCTTAAAAGAGTCGGATGACTCTTTTCTTGTAGGAGTCATCTAGATATACACCGATATAGGAAGGTATACATGTAATAGAGAACTCAGCTTCGTCCTAACTGTTATTAAACATTTGTCTCGCCAATTTATACAAGTCCACGATTTCGATTCATGGGGTATAATGACTCAAAGAAATTACGGGAAGCTTACGCCATAGTGCAGAACTCCGGATTATTGAGCCCGAATGTCGGGTTTTGATCACGTATAGGACTAATTACCATGCATATGTGTTCGAGTGTATCACCATTGTTTTTTAAGTGCAATGAACTTATACAGCGACGGCGAACGGGGTCCATCCATGGTCACGCAGTTCCAGGCGAAACAGCCGCCGAGCTGCGCCGCTGGGCCGAGAAAGAGCGCCACATTCCCACCATCAGAAATTTTCTGACAGTTTCGCCACTATGGGTGCTCCCACGCAGCAGCAATAGGAAGGCGCCGGCTGGCGCCTTTTAATTTGGTTTTTCCCGTGGAGGCTCGCCGACAACGACAGCGCTCGCTCGCCCGAGAACGGCAGTGCCGACGAAGAGCGGATCCCGCCGTCAGGGCTAACCAAGCAGAGGATGAACGACTACGTCGATTGTTGAATTCTACTACAGGAAAACAGGACAGAGCAACCAAACGGCAACTACGTAAGAAATATACCGAGGTGCGATACCGAGGTGCGGATCGGCGCGATACCGCACCTCGGTATCGCGCTATCCAGGGGCGGCGCCAGGATTTTTTCGCTGGGGGGGGCACCCACGACAAGTAAGTTCCATCAGGGGGGACAGGGAGGCTGGGAACATATGCGTTGTGTTTTGACTATGCTTGCTCTTGGGGGGGCAAAGGGGGGGGGGGGGGGGCATGCGGAAATTTTGGGTGGGCTCGAGCCCCCCCCATACCCCCCGCTCGCGCCGCCCCTGCGCCTATCCCGAGGTGCGGGCCCCTATAAATGCTGGGAAAAGATAAACACAGGGACAGCGCGTGCATTGAGCTTTCCCAGTATTCACTTAGAGTGGAGCAGCTCACAATTTTCAATTTAATGTCCATCGAATAGCGGTCATGGCGTCCAGGGATTGAACTCGGGAATTCGTGCTATAGCCGTCAAGGCGGTAAGGCGGGCTGGTTGGTTAGGATCGCTGGCATTCATTTCGGTAGCGCGAAAAAATTTTAACATGCAGACACAGAAGAGGACACATAAACAGGACGGGCGCTAGACAACTGATTTTACTGCAAGGAAATATACAAAACCTAGAACCCGTATAGGGCAGGCGCGCACGCGCAACAACACACTCTGGGCAGCTCTCTTTTTCGCTCACTTCCCACGTCACCACTTTTCATGTGCAAGATATGCGTTCAAATAGTCAATCTCTTCCTGTGATAGAGCAAGGGAAGGTACACTGACGCAGATGCTTTTATTCATGCTGATAGCAAACGCTTCGATAATTTCTCGCATCGCCTGGTCTTTTCGTTTTCGTATAGAACACGTGTGGCAGTAAACTCTGCCCACAGACACACCTGCGGCAATGATCCGCCAAATGTCCCCCCGCTGCCTGCGGTCTGTCTTCGATTAGCGGCGATACGGCGTCTGCCAGACGCTATGTACATACACTTGTATGCTGTGTTCGAGTGTTGGGGTGAAGTCGCACCACGGACATTTGTTGCTATATTTTCCGGAAAATATATTGTTAAGTGTATGGAAGTGTGGGTAGGTTTTTGTATTCGGCGACAGTCTCTCGCCTGCCGAGTTTTGGATGACGTGGGGCTTCGGTTAGCCTTGCGAGTCTCTGTGCCTCGGTTATGCATCTTGATGTTCCATTGGATGTCGGAGAGGCGTCCGTTCGAGCGATATGTATATAGCGGCTCCACCGCTTATTCGTCGAGCCAGGCTGTAAGCGCAATCACTTCCTTTGACCACCCGACGCTCACAACAATAGCGATATACAAAGCACTCTTAGGGCTTATTCACACCTAACACGTAGCCCCGGTCGCGCGACCACTTGCGGCTTGCGACATAGAGGCGACTCAAGGCGACCGCTGATCACGCAGGTTAGCGTGACTTACCCTTCGCCGCACTGAATTCGCGTATGCACGCACTACAATCACCTAATAAAATGAGCAGACGTCGCGTTTCTCAGCCTCTGATTGATTCAGAGGTTTGCGACTATATAGTCGCACGAGTGAAATATCAAGCAGGCTGAGCCGAAGCAGTTGCTTTTCGAGCAAAGGGACGATTTGCGACCAGTCGCTAGGGTACCAGTTTCGTCACGCAACCAATGCTATACTAATAATATCTGGGGATTTACGTCCCAAAACCACGATATGATTATGAGAGACGCCGTAGTGGAGGGCTCCGGAAATTTCGACCATCTGGTGTTCTTTAACGTGCACTGACATCGCACAGTACACGGGCCTCTACCATTTCGCCTCCATCGAAATGCGACCGCCACGGCCGGGATCGGACCCGCGACCTTCGGGTCAGCAGCCGAGCACCTTAGCCACTGATCCACCGTGGCGGACAATGCTATAGTAACAAGTGTGAATTAACCATTATAGAGGTGACTTAGCGGAGCGTGCTTGTGCGTCGACTTGGATTCTTAGCAGTTTTTCACCCAAGTTTAATGCACATAATCAGGGTGTCCAAGAAGCATGTTTGTGATAAGTACGAAGTCACCGCAACGCAGCCTTCAACGCAGTCGACGTAGAGGAACGACGTGCACTACGGACATTCGTCCTCAGCTTAGAGTTCACTGCACCGTTTTAGCGGGAATAAGTGCAATGCGTCGATGTTCACTTGTAACATCTGTCATTTACGCCTGCTGTATGCTTGCGGAAACATGAAGGAATAGTGTGAAAAAGAAAACGCAGATCGGTTGGTGCAATGAAAGGGGTGTTCCGAACGATACCGAGGCATGCGGGTTTGTACCAGCGTGAGCGTAGTGGCGAATGAAGCAACAGGATTGAAAGGAAATCATTTGGAATCCTCGACACGTCAGCGCCACGGGTATACTGCGGCCGCAACCGCAGCCGCCCCGCGAACGTCTCTTCCTTCGCTTCGGCCCGTAACGATGTTGCATTCCCCCACTTCACCCGCGATCCAGGGCTGCTATAGCGCAGCTACGAAACCCGCGCTCATCGATTTCGAAATGGTCGCTGAACCTGAATGGTAACGAAGCATCTCCTCGCATGCTCCGGCAGCCACAAGGCTTGAGTGCGGGCCCTTAATCACTTTGTGGCAATGCGTATGCGAGTGTGCATACGAGCTGCGTCGTGCCAAGCGTATATCACCCACTTGTAAAGAAAGAAGAAAAGCCGGAGTTGGCCCGCAACTCTGTACGGCCGCTTGTATCGACGTTGAGTGATCGTGTATACAAGCGTCGATTAGAGAGTATGTGTATCTCGTCCCTCGAGGAGCGGGATGGAAAGCGGCAGCTGGCATCGGGTTGGCGTTCTTCCGTTCAAGCAGCCTGCACTTGCACCGGCTGTGTTAGGCATACATAATGAGGCTTCCGGCGGAAGACTTCCGGGAAGAATTACTAGGCAGTTCGTTCCGATCAATCGACGACGCTCGGCCTTGACAGCATGACAGATATGTTTGTATGGGTACAGTGATTTCCAATGGAAGCATCGAGAGAGAGAGAGAGATGAAGGAATAAACAGACAGACAGACAGACAGACAGACAGACAGACAGACAGACAGACAGACAGACAGATAGACAGATAGACAGATAGACAGATAGACAGATAGATAGATAGATAGATAGATAGATAGATAGATAGATAGATAGATAGATAGATAGATAGATAGATAGATAGATAGATAGATAGATAGATAGATAGATAGATAGATCTGGAGGAATCCGCGTGCGTGCGTGCTTCACTGCAAACCAATCACGGTTCTTGCCACAACCACGGAAGTAGGGCCAAGATATCGTTTTCGGTAGTACAATGCTAAATCTCCTTAACGTACGATGCGGATTACTCTTGCCTCTCTTGTTCCCTTTCTAAGCACCTCGCTTGCACTCGCCGGTACACTAACGAGCTCGGAACGAGTCACTTAGGAGCCGTTCTTTAGCCAAGTTCTCATAATGCGGCACAAAAGGACTCCAACCTTAATCACGCGCGTCCGCGTCGTGCGAAGCGCGCCGTGTCCTGCCACTCGAAGGATTAAGACGAGGACTAAATCCTCTTGAGCTCCGCAGGCTGGTAAATTATACGCTCGCCTGAGCCGTATCACGTCTTAGCTTCTACAGACAAAAGCCGTTGTCGCCAGCCTTTGGGTTCGCTCCTTAAATAATTAGAGGCTCCTTTCTGCGCCTTACCGTCACTAAAAAGATTATTTCGGAAGCTTATGTAATGTTTGTTGACGTGGTAGCGCAAATTCTATATACTGATAAGTGACATCATGCGGAGTTGCAACTTATCGTTTTTACCGTATATTGATGTCCATTGTCTTGATCCAATTATTTTAATCTCAACATCTCGCACAATGACTACTTTACATTAAAACCTATTAATGCTAGGCCTTTCACAGGGTCCAACATTTTCATGCGATTGGTCTTCAGGCATTAGGGGTGTGCCAATAGTGAAATTTGGGACGGAATCGAATACGAATCGAATAGCGACGATGCCGAATCGAATGCGAATACAAACCGGGTACTATTCGAATAGTATTCGAATAGTAAGGCAACCATTTTGAAAGTATCCATAGAATACTAATATAACCGTTGTTGAAACAGCCGAATAATTCCACATTTTATTTGAAACAAATATCCACAAGTTCAAACAAAGCAACATAACCATTATTTTTAACCGACAAAAACACCACAATCCTGTAAACGGATGCAAGCTTGTCCACAGCAGCGACTAGAGCCTTAGAAATATTTTGTAACTGCAGGTTGAAGTACAGTAGTAACCAAAGTATGCAAGGTGGCAATTTGTCAACAATTTTTAAATAAAACTACTGTATAAATACTAAACCATATCCGTGAGTCAACATCATCATGAATGTCATGGTGAAGATAGTGCATTGATGACTGTCGCTTCGGTGGCAATGGAGTTTTAAGCAAAAGCTGCTATTTACTGTCATCAATATAGCGTTGAATGTACCGTGAAACCTTCGGGTACATGCTTGTTGGTAGTTCGATGATTAAGCCAAGCAGCACTACCTCTCTCTGTTCAAACGCTGAGTTTCTTTGAGGTTCTTTTCATGTGTGCTTATTGTAGAAAAACTGTACAAAAATCTTCGGTATTTCTAATACGCGCTATTCAATTCGAGTACCAAATCGAATAGAACGATATTCGCTTCGCTATTCGAAATTTTCGAATATTCGCACACCCCTATCAGGCATATACAATAACGATACCGTGGAAGCCTCTTCTGTAATGTCCTTTCTGAACAATGCGTCGATTTTGGACGTCAGTCAATCAATCAATCAATCAATCAATCAATCAATCAATCAATCAATCAATCAATCAATCAATCAATCAATCAATCAATCAATCAATCAATCAATCAATCAATCAATCAATCAATCAATCAACTTGCTGCAAATATTTGTACACTAACATGCGAATGCTGCATCCCCCCTGTCCTTTCCATCTGTGTAAACAGAGGCTATCGCACTTTTAAGATATATACCTTCTTCCATACGTG
>JALIZH010026735.1:0-16327 GCA_030522465.1 Rhipicephalus appendiculatus
TGACCCTCGATATTCTATCAAGTGTACCAGAAAAAAAAAAAAAAAGGAAAACACGAATATATTATCATCTATCTTAATTCCTACGAAATGCCATTATTTAGTTGGTGTAGCGCCAGCTTTCGAAAAACTAGGATGGATCTTACCTGCAAGAAATGCAAAAAATGTTTTTTGTTATAAAAATAAAATAGCTAGAAGAGCACGGCTTAATCACGTAAGCCCCAATGATTACGCAATAACACGCTCATACAACATGCTAAAACATGCCGCGCACAATGCTTTTTCAGCTTTCATATTCTTTATAATGCAATGTGCCAAGGCGATGAAAATGAAAAACTTACTTTGAGAATTAACAGAGGCACGAGGTTTGCAGAGCCAGCTAATCCACAAAATGGATCACACTTCAAGGTGACGGCGTCATTCTTGAAGCTTTGCAGAAAAAGATGCTGCTAAGGAGTCTTATACCCCTGTCACACGTGGCAACGTAAGTGCACTTTGAACGAGTGCACTTCGCCGCGAGTGTCATTTGCACGCTGTCACACGAGAAATGCCACTCGCTGCAAAGTACACTTGCCGGCAAGTGTGTTCGCAAACCTCACTTCGCTGCGACGGAGTGTGTAGCCTCGTTAGCAGTGGCTTGCGCATAAATACGCTATTGCATAAAGCGGCGCTCATAGTATTTTTTAAACCATTGTTTTGTTATTAGGAATACTGATATGTATTAAAACAAGTCATACAACAACGAAAAACCTCGCTACTCTCGCCCTCGGGCAGTTTGCGGCCACGTCCGCTAGGGGGATGCGGGAGCGCATGCCGTGTAATGGCCGTGTCTGTCGTATTGTTTACTTCCTTGCACACTTGCACAGGTGTTGGTCACTCGTTCTCTAGTCATTTGTGATGGCGTGTGCCACTGGTGCTACTTTTACGAAAACAGCGTGTCCGATGCTGTGACAGGGGCGCAAAAGTAACAAATATATGCCGCGCTACTAATCGGCCAATTGCCACTGTCATCATTTCCAAAGTACACTTCGCGTTCTCGTGTAGCAGCGCACCGCCAAAGTGACACTTTGTGAGCGTAAGTACACTCGCTCAAAGTGCGCTTAAGTTGCCACGTGTGACAGAGGTATTACACGTAAGCTGGGGTGTCCATTTCTTCGCAGGAAAGTTCCGGTGTTGAGTCCATTGAACAGCCGTTCCACAGAAACACACTTGCATGCGCGTCCACAACTGCAGCACGTGCAGCGAAGTATGTTTTTCACAGCTGCGTTGATAGTCTGTGTAGATAGCGGCACTCCCTTTCCACGAAATCAGAGCAAGAAAGATCACAAGTGACGAGCACAAACCGCACTCGTGACTGCAGTGAGCGATTCTGAAGAAGAAAGTGCGGCGCGGATGGATACACTATATACGCGCTGAAATGTCTGTCACATTTGCACGATTGTCACCGCTAGTAAATGTTTTGAAGCTTATTGGTGAACTAAGTTCGAAGTCCTCATAATTGGCGGCGGAGCATTAACACCCTACAAATTAACCTTTTCTCGCGTTATTTTCTTGATCGCAACAGTAAGCGGGCCGACGAGCCTTGTGATCAGTACAGTGAACCTTTGAACATGCAGTCGCCGCATACCTACCCCCTCAGCACCCCGCCGCGTGCAACCAGCACCCCGACAAAGTAGAAAGGCGAGTTTCGGAACAATAGGGTCCACCTGACCGAGAGTCATGACCTTTCAAAGGCTGCTGAGCCGTGCTGCCAACAAGGGCTGCAGTAAAAGCGTCTTTTCTTCCCTTCAACCCCTACCCGAGGGAGTAAGTGAGCCATCGTCCTCCCGTTAGTCCTCCAAAGTTGCACACGACACGCCCTTCACGGCAATTGGTCCTCTGGTGGACTAACGACACGATTTGAGGACTAAAGTTGACGTTACTCCCCCCCTCGAGCTGGTTTTTTTCTTAGAGTGTATATATAAAACTCACAGGATCCCTTGTAGATTCACTTACAACTCGAAGGCCGTTTTTTCCTTCTCAGCCGATGGGCTGATCCTGCCCCACCGCCCTTCGAAAGCTCTCTGCGCGTAACGTGGTTTTGCACTGCCTCCGTGATCGAACAACCTTTGACCAAGCTATCGTGCCATGTTATGACGTCACAAATTATGACGTAATTATGACGTCACAAACTTTTGCAATCTGTAACATCATACGGTAACGTCATCGCGTGATGACAATTTTTCGCATCACTTGTCCCCGACGCCGGGGGTCAAATTTCGCGTTTGATGAGCTATCGAAGGCTTCCGCCTTAATCTGAAATAAAGATGCGGCATTCCTCAAGACACCGCGTGAGTGGTGATGACCATGTGAAAATGGGTTCCTAATTGAGCGAAGTCAGTTATTGTTGCAGCTAATATGTTTAACTGGCCAAAGTGCGTTGGCGGGCTAGTTAGCTGTTCATGATAAGTTTCAACAGCGCGACTGGACGCGGACGGAGAGGAACACGCAAAGACACACAAACAACAGCGCTGTGTGTGTGTTTGCGTGTTCCTCTCCGTCCGCGTCCAGTCGCGCTGTAGAAACTTATGTTTAACTGGCTCATCGTAATATCGACCTCGAAGAAAACTATTCGTAAAAGCCATATCAGCTTTTGGATCTGCAAAAAAAGAAAAAAAAAGAAACAACTCTAGGTTTACTGCGGCACATATACGCTGGAGGAGTGGCCCTGTGGGCGCCTACTGGCAGATTCTTAGACCAGGTAAATATTGCTTTGTTGAAAACAGAATGTCCCTTCTTGTCCCGTGCGCATGACCGACGCAGCCTTTTGTCATATATATTGCTCGGAGTTTTATGCCCTAAAACCATCAGCATCTTGTCGACCAGCGTGGACTACACTTGGACTATCTTCATGCGTGACCAGCCTGCGCACTGACTGATGCCTAGGCCTCTCCAGCATAAGAGCCAACGCAAGCCTGACCTGCGGCTTTCATTAGGCAGCAGCGGTTGCAGCTAGCGGAACGCTGACGTATACACACTTCTTTGTACCCGCAGTGTCAATCAGCCCGTTCTGATCTTCAAAGGTCGTGCTATCTAGTCAACGCATGTGATGTTCCGTCCTATCTATCAAGCGTGGAACCCTTCTGCCGATCGGCATTTGCCGACCAGCGTGGCGTGCACTTGGACTATCTTCATGCGTGGCCTGCGTGCGCACTGACTGATCGTGGGCCTCTCCAGCATAAGAGCCAACGCAAGCCTGACCGCGGCTTTCATTAGGCAGCAGCGGTTGCAGCTAGCGGAACGCTGACGTATACACACTTCTTTGTACCCGCAGTGTCAATCAGCCCGTTCTGATCTTCAAGGTCGTGCTATCTAGTCAACGCATGTGATCTTGCGTCCTATCTATCAAGCGTGGACATGACGGCGACGGCAATGGCTAAAACCCGACGAGACTGTCCATATAATTGCTATCGCAATTAAAATTCTTTGATTGATTAATTGACTGAAACCACGATATGCGGGACGCCGCAGTGGAGGGCTCCGGAAATTTTGACCGTCTGGAGTTCTTTAACGTGCACCTAAATCTGAACACACGGGCCTATAGCATTTCGCCTCCATAGAAATGGGGCCGCCACAACAGGGATTCGATGCCGCGACATTCGCGTCACTAGTCGAGTGTCATAACCACAAGACTACCGTGGGGGGCCCTTGCTCGGTCGCGGACCAAAAGCCAAGATGGCAGCGGAAGAGCCTCATAGAACAATGTACTACCGACGTAAAATGAAACCCGAAAGCGACAAGCATTCACAATGGTAATAGTGCGCGCCCTGCAGCAGGGGCGTAGCCAGAAATTTTTTTCGGGGGGGGGGGGGGGCACCGCCTTGATTTCGGGAGGGGCACCTCCTTGAAATGGTCATTTTCGCTCTGTATGCCATGGCGAAAAAAAATTTCGGGGGGGGGGGGGGGCACGTGCCCGGTGTGCCACCCCCTGGCTACGCCCCTGCCCTGCAGTCATCACCACTGACAGGCGCGCGCATCCGGTTTGGCAGCGGAGATGCGCGCCTGCCGATGGTGACAACTAGACTGCGCGCACTACAGCTTGCCGCAGTATCGGGTTTCATTTGACGCCGATTGCACCCAGTTAACTGCATCGCGGGATATGGTAGCGTCTAATATTCTTGAAAGGTAACGAGATAATTATTTTATTGTTGGGCTTTTACGTCCCGAAATTATGAGGGACGCCGTAGTTTAGAGCTCCGGAACTTTCGACCATCTGGTGTTCTTTAACGGGCACCGACATCACACAGCCTCTAGCATTTCGTCTCAATCGAAATGCGACCGCCGGGTCAGCAGCCCAGCACCGCGGCCGGAAGGGTTACGAGATCTGCAGAGCAAGCATACGAAGCACACTGAACTGCGAGTGCAGTCTGCTGCCCCAAAAGTTGGCGTGCCTCCTGGACGCTTTCCAGGTGGATGCGTATGGCATTCATAAGAAGGCACCGCATGCGCCTCGCAGAACAGCACAGCCGAGGACTGTCGCTGCGCATGGCGCGCATGCGCATGCTCTTGACCATTTCTCCAATGTGCTCCGTTGTATACGACGCTCTTTGAGCACTTTTTGAATATTAGGGAGCCTACATAACTGGCCGTTTTAGGGTAGCGACATCTTGAAAAGAAATTGCCTTCAAAAAAGCACTGCCCGAAAGCAGTGGGTAATGGGCGCGCTGTTGCCAGCTCCCACCAAATTTAGCGTGGTTTTTTGTGCGCCGCCATTTCGGTCCCAAACGCCGCTCCCCTGAGCTACGCGAAGTGCTCTTGCTGTCTATAAGGGCCACCATGAGTGGATTTACTCGTGATATGCACGGTTAGCAGTGGCTTGCTTTGTGCTCAAAGTCGTAGCCCGAACACAAGCTATAGCGCTGAGCTGCGCTGACGCGAGTTCACGCGGAGGAGGCTACAGCTCACGACTAGAGAGCGCGTCTTCGTGCGGACGCGTCCCGCATGTAGGCCAGAGAACATCTATACCACTTTAGAGCACGCATACTGCACGCATACTGTGTAGTAGTTGTCGCCAGGTCATCAAGCTGGCATCCACTGGCAAAAACAACGTCCATCAAGTAAAGTTGGCATTGTTTATTGTGAGTGCCCAAGCTGGCACAAGCAATGTATACAGTCAGGTCCAAGCAAAACAAGTCACTCATATACATCCAAAGCTTTCAACCTGTACGAGTGTAGCGAGTCTGGAAGCTGACAAATATGTGCACATAACTAAACACCGAGATCGCTGAACGAACGTTGTTCTCATTGTGTTGCGGCGCCCGAGTTTAATAACAGCCTAGCTTTATAAGTAGGGTCTTACCCTGGCGTTAGCCGTGCGACGCTTGCCAGGTTTTTTTGATCTTGAAGTGAGTGCATGGTGTGGAATCGGAAAGTAAGCGTGCGCAACGCCGACAGATAATTGGCGTCAGTAAGAGCAATGTAGTATTGCTAAATTTGTTACGGAACAATCGCAGATGCGTACAGTTCTGCATATTTTTCGCCCGGACGATGTCACCTTGAATGCGTTACAAAAAAACCGGCAGATCCCACGCATTGTGCTAATCGATGTAATGTGGAGCAGACAAGGAGCAAATCATGCTGTACATAACATGCATGTCATGATTTACATATTAGGACCTGTCATTTATGTTCGTCATACAGTCACGTCGCGAATACCAATTTTGGTGCATATCAAGCTAGTGCACCCGACGCAAGCGCACCATGAGCGTGGAATGTAAATGGCGTTGTACATGACATGCATGTCATCTTTTTCATGTTACCAACTGCCGCTTATGTTCGTCATCCAGTCACGTCACGCAATACCCATTTTGGTGTATATCAAGCTAGCAAAAGGGCCGCCAGCGCGCCATGAGCGTGGCATGCAAGTCATGCTGTACATGGGATGTCATGATTTTTATATTACTACTTGTCATTTATGTTTGTCATACAGTCACGTCAGTCCAGGGCTGGGCAGTATCGAAGATACATGTATCTTAGATACTCTTTGGGTATCTTGTATCTGTATCGCGATACGTCTCGCAAAACGAGTGTCTGTATCTGTATTTCCGATACCTTGAATAATGTATCGTGTATCTTAAGATACAAGATACTACTACAGAAACGCCAACCTGCGAAACAACAAACGTCAGCTGAACTCTGCTTCTCAAGCTGATACTGCTGCTACTAAGCCACCTCAATAAAGCTAACGACCGTGAAATTCCTTTGTATTTTTGCCAGAGTGCTCTAGTGAGCATAAGAAATAAGGTCTATGCGCGTCTCTACTGGTGGAGCAAAGTCACGTGACGGCGCTCGAGCCACCTCCACAAAAACAAACGCGCGAACATCTACGTGCAGCCGACCTTTTGTTTCTCCATATTTTCTTTCTTTTTAGCTGATGTCGGTGCCATGAACCTTGTTTGTAGCCACGGTACTGTGCTGCGTACTACAATGCATGCGGCGTCTTTCGCTCAAATTAGGATGCGGCTATAGTGTCGTTATCGAAGTTTCTCTTGCGTGGTGCTTCGTTGCGGTCTCAAAAATGCAAGAATGTGGTTGCTTTGCGTCTCGCTGCTTTCACACAGATTTGACAGATCTCTTCGATGTAAGCTTGACTTGCACACTATGAGATTGACTGCACACTATGAGATTATATGCCAATTAGATTCTAACAACCGTCGCTCCACCGGTGTCGATGCTATATGCAATAGAACAAGCATTTACGTAACAGATGATATTCGGGAGTACTGTATTTTTTTTCTTCTAGCTAAATTATGCAAGAACATTTTTTTAATAATAGCTTGATTGTTAGCATAAGTGCTCTCTTTGCTGTCCTCTGTTTGCATGCCACACATTACCTAGGCCTCTGTGCAGTTTTTTTCCCTTTTGTTAGCTGTAATAAATCTTTTGTAACCTCCTCCTCTATTCCTTCTCTTATTTATTCTTATTTTTAATTGACTGCGTCATCGCTACTATTTAAATATCTACATTCCATGTGAGTTTACTGTTCAGGCGATGTTAGGGCCAAGGTAAAATATTCTGAGCGTGCCTAGTGCTTTCAGGAACAAAAATTCTGCTTACGATTTAATAAAACAGCGAAATTGAGTTTACATTATAGCAATGAAAATTATAGCGAAAAATCTTAGAGACTTTAGGAGGCTGATTTGAGAAACATAATATCAAGTACTACGGTTTTCTCATCAGCGTCCCCACGAGCCCTTTAGTGCTATTTTCCGTGGGCACTGAATTTTCGATTGTCTGACTTTAACACCTAAGTTGACGATACATCATGCTTTGTTTTCATAGCTTTTAGGGGTGCCGCCTGTATCGTGTTTATAAAGGGTGTCACGTAACTGGAACCAAATACATACAAAGTGCTTAACCTCAACTGAATAAAACCATAGGGACTATAATAAAACCAACGATGGGGTTTACTGCCATGTGGCTCTCATGATGGTATCTTTATATTGCACTTAGTTTCTTAACTAGGATGACAGATGTAACATTTCTGCTATTCATTTTGGGGCCAAGTGTGTTTCTTTGCGTTCTAGAGGGAATTCTAAAACAACAGATCTGACTTTTTGTGGAAAATTACACGCTACGTAGTGATTTTCCCGGCGTTTAAAGAAAGCCGGAGAAATATGACCACGTTACTGCGCTCTGCGCTCGTACGCTATTGTGCTGCAGCGCTCTCAGACGTGCTTCGAGCGGACCGCGGCGAAATGAGGGGTCGTGGCTTAGGCATCGGCTCCACAGCGCGCCACCATTTCTGACCGCCACACACGGCAAAGAAACACCTTCGTCCCTGGCAAGTGACAGGCTGACGAACCGTGCGCCAGTTGTTTCGCTCGATGCCTGTTTAAGAGCGCTGCAGTACGATAGCGCATGAACGCAGTCACGTGGTTTTATTTGATATTTGGCGTGCTTTCTTTAAAAGCCAAAATATATTCATCATGCAGCATGTACGGCGCCAAAAAACAATTGCATCGGTCATTTTGAAATGCGTTCTACGATGTGACGAAGCGCACTCTGCCCTAAAGCGAATAATAAAAATGTTGCATAATTGACCATGGTTAATCAACCAACTAAGCGTAATACAAAAATACCATAACGAGCGCCGCATTACGGTAAACGATATGCCATTGGTTTCATTCAGTCACGGTTAAACGCTTTTTTTAAAATACTTTGTTCTACTTACGTGAAACACGCTACATGTATACTTATTCACCTAGTCATTTTTTATTGCGGAACTGCCTTGCTATTTGACTTAGGTGTATTCGCTGTCCCTTTTTAGGTCCCTGTAAAGTCCCTTTTTTTGTATATTACAAAAAAGCTGGTAAGCAGGCTAGAAGTTGCAATAGTGCGACTAGAAGTGATACCCTGCGACGCTTTTTGCCACGTACAATATATCTGGGAAGCTTCTGGGCGGCAGAAGTGCTCTCAGAGAGGAAATAGCAACATATTCACTAACGTGCCATCTTTTACTAACGAAGAGTTTACGCAAGTTGATAGGTAGAATATGAAAAATCACTGCAGTTTCATATCCTCAGTGCACTGTGATCGCTGACTCGGTAGTTATCGTCTTCACATGATGATTCACAAGAAATATCGCTACCAGCGTTATTGCTGCTCTGCAGCTGTCGGGTGATCAGCTTCTACGAAAACGGTAATACGCTTACGGACAAGGTAAGACTCTGCACTGGTATTTGTGCCATCTTGGGGAGGCTTCTTATTGAAGTTCTTGCAATTAATGGCAACCCGCTAGCTGGTCGCCAAGTAGAGCAGCGACACCCATGAAACACAAAAGCGTCAAGTAAACAAATGCCAATAACTTGTTTCGGAATGAAACTAATATACTTTAAGCAAGAAAAACAGGACTTTCGGGATTCAAACAGATATTTCATTAAAATAAACAAAGTTGGTCGCAGTTAAGACATTTTTAAGCAAACACTTCTGTACATAGGTATTTGAGTCGTAATATTATAGCTCTACAAAAGCAAATTTTCAAATATATCGAAGTATCTTAAGATACAATTGGGAAGTATCGTATCGGATACATTCATTCTGGAAGTATCTTGTATCTGTATCTCCGATACTTCTTGCCCGAGTATCTTGTATCGTATCGCGATACGATTTCAAAGTATCTTTGCCCAGCCCTGCACGTCACGCAATACCGAACTTGTTGTATATCAAGCTAGCGAAACGGCCTTGAGCGCACCATGAGCGTGGCATGCAATTTCCCGACATGGATTTCCCGATTTTCATTTTACGATCTGTCGTTTATGTTTGTCATACAGAGACGTCACGCAATACCAAATTTAGTGTATACGAAGCTAGCGAAACGGCCGCGAGCGTGCCATGAGCGTGGCATGCAAGTCATCTTGCCCATGGCATGTCATGATTTTCATATTACCACCTTAGGGATGGTCGATTAAACTTTTTAATCGATTAATCGTTAATCATTAATCGATTTAGCCTTTAATCGATTAATTGCTTTCGATGTGATGTTTTAATCGATTAATCGATTAATCGACATTTTTTACGGGGGGCTTTAAAAAGGGTATCTCATTGTTTGAGAAGTATTGTTCGTGTTTGATCTCGACCGAAGTCTATCAGACGCGCTAAAGATCACATGTGCACATTCGCGCCTTCGTGAAAATTTGTAATTTCCCCCAGTGGACACAGGATAACTGCAGTCTCTTGGTGATGTCACGGATTGAAGGATCTGTGGCCATCGTCCATGGACGATTCGGCAGGAGGTCGTATTTCCTCGAAGTCTGCCTACTCAAGCGCACCGAAATCGGAGGAGTTTTCGGTGACCACACCGGTCGAAAAGACGCACCGGAAACATGCACCGTGGCCGAGGGTCAGGAAATCCCGCGAAAGGCAAAGCAGAGATGAGGAGAAAAAGGAAGTAAATAAAACAATAAGACACTCGCACTTTGGGACGGCATCTTTTCTCGGCTTGTCCGTTAGATATTGCGGAAGCCCTCATTAATACTGTAAATGCGGACTGACATGACTTCTTGGTTGAGGTCACCCATGCAAGATTGCACAGCAACATATTCATTTTAAACAGACCATCGGTATAGGCATGTGCGGGAAGTAGAGCGACATGAGTTTTTGCCTCCCGGTTAGAATGAACGGCAGTTGCGCAAGTGTATACTTCACATATTTCACCTCATCGTTGCCTTAACTCGGCGTTACGCGCACATCTTGAATCGTGCGTAGAGCCGGAATAATAATAATAATATTAATAATAATAATAATAATAATAATAATAATAATAATAATAATAATAATATGGTGTTTTCCATCTCAAAATCACGATATGATTATGAGAAACTCCGTAGTGGAGCGCTCCGGAAACTTCGACCACCTGGGGTTCTTTAACGTGCACCTAAATCTAAGTGCACGGTCCTCAGGCATTTTCGATTCCATCGAAAAAGCGGCCGCCGCAGCCAGGATTCGATCCCACGACCTTGGGGTCAGCTGTAGACCACCGCAACCACTATAGGCCACCGTGGAGCCCGAACTGTGTGCGTTCGGGCTCCACAGTCAGGCATTAGAACATATAGTATTTCGCGACTGTCCTCCTTTCGCGTCACAGCAGGAGACGGGGGGCCTCTAGGCTGACTTATACGTGAGAGTGCAAGCGTTAGCTGAAAGTAACACTTCTCCAGGGTCTGTTAGACCATTTTGATAACCCGCGAGTGCGCTTCCTTGCTCTACATATTCGCTCAACTAATGGCGGCACCTGCTGTGCTTCATGTGGAGACGAGGTCCTAGTTGCACGTGCTGGCGCTTTTATTTCTTAAGGAATAAAATATAACGGCAAGAGGAACCGGTCAATAAATAAACAACGCATATTACAATGTGGGACTTCTGGAGCCGCTGTATAGTGGCGTTAAACGAGAAAAAAAATAAAACGTGAGAGCTAAATAATAATATTATATTGGGTTTTACGTCCCAAAACCACGATATGATTATGAGGTGGTGGTGGTAGAAAACTTTTTTTTTTTGCGGGGGAGGGGGGGGGGGGGGGACGCCGAAGTGGAGAGCTCCGGAAATTTCGACCATCTGGTTTCTTTAACGTGCACTGACCTCGCACAGTACGCGGGCCTCTATAACATTTCGTCTGCATCGAAATGCGACCGCCGTGCGCGGGTTCAAACCTCGCGACCTTCGGGTCAGCAGCCGAGCGCTGTAACCACTGATCCAACATGGTTGAGCTGACACTTAAATAAAATACCCAGAAAGTTGCCATAGACACAGCAGGCGAAGAAATTCGCTAGTTTATCAAAGGCAAGGAGAGCTGTGTTTGTGCGATGAAACAAAATGAAACAGCGCGGAGCCGAAAACGAACAAAAACAAAATAAGCAACTAGACGATGCGCTCGCACGTCTGAAATGTACAGAAAAATTGGGGGACCCTTAATCTTCGCCTTTAAGAGCTGAACGCGATAGCGATATCCTGTCCCGAGTGCCTACTTCAACCACTTAGTGCATTCTTGCTGTGTGCCGTTTGTAATGGGTGGCCGGCTTTAAACTACGAAATCGTTATGATAGTTACATATTCTGCCGCCTGATGGCAATGTACGCTTGTACCACGCAATACTGCTGGGATATTACATGTTATATTGCAACGCCTATATAAAGGATCGACGCTTGCGTTTGCGAAGCATGAAAGTTATTTTCACTGCATTTCCAGGCAGAGGCGTGGCTGTGTGGTAGAACACCTGCTTGCCACGCAGACGGTCCGGGTTCGATCCTCACTCGGACCCGGAAATTTTCATAATTTATTTTATTTGCATCTTTCTCGATTTTTCGGTCACGGACAAGATGATGATTTTTCGCTCACAACCGACGGAAGCCGACACCTGAATTTCTGCGAAACGAGCTCTTTAACGCTATCGCGTTAAAACAACCAACTTCTCTGTTGAGCGTTGAAGCACCGCCTTGCTGCTTTCATTTAATCAATCCATAGCGCTGAAAACACAGGGACAAAGGAAGAGGTCCTGCGAAGAGGACCCAGCTTTTTGAAAGAATATGAATTACCAACAGTCCATCCTTTTGAAACATAAGAAGAGTTTGTGTAATAGAAGAGCGACTTGATTTTAAAGATAGGTGCGCAAAGGCTCTTGGCTAAGTTGCGAGATACTGATAACTTACCGTACATATTACGCTAAGCGGTGCACACTTTATGTGCGCCGTCTAAAAAAAGAAAAAAAAAAGACACTATATGAATAGTAGTGGTGCCTTTGGGAACGGGGTCTGCAACATTGTAATTTTAGTCATGACCATTTGAGTTTCCGTCCCTGGCTTCGACTACTGCTTACCACCTTTATCACACATAGCAGCCGTCGTTTTCGAATCTTCTGTGAACAACGTCCACACAGTGCTCCTCATGCGCGTGCTCGCCATTACGACATGACAAAGGAAGCAGTATATATACAGACCGAAATGTAATAATAACGCAATATAGGAAGTAAGCACCACGTGTACTTTGCCGACGGTTAACCAGCGCACAATAGAAGAAAGAGGGGCGAGAGGAGGTGAATGCAGTAAGCTGTGAGCGGAGAGAAGCGGGTAAGTGCATTTCTGCCTCGTCGGGGTGGGGGCCACCTCCTGCCCGCACTTGAAGCCTTGGGCAGGGCTTGGAGGTGGGCGCCGTAGGCGACGGAGACCAGAGCGAGTTCATTTCTGCCTCTATGGGGTAGGGCCGCAGACGGCTTTGGGCTCGTTCTACAAGCGTATAAATGTGCCATGTAGTGAAAAATATTAGGTGCGCTCCACTTCTGCGTCTCGGCATCGCTCGCCTCGCACTCATGCGCACTGGCCAAGGGGCGGTATTGGGGGGTGGAGGTGGCAGTTGCCATAATCGATTAATCGCAAGGCTTTAATCGATTAATTCGATTAATTGAAAGGCGCGAATCGATTACGATTAATCGATTAACCCTGCGCCTTTAATCGATTGATCGATTATTCGTTCATCGATTTTACCATCCCTATACCACCTGCCACTTATGTTCGGTCATAATGTCACGTCACGCAATACCAAATTTGGTGTATATCAAGCTAGCGAAATGGCCGCGAGAGTGCCATGAGCATGGCATGCAAGTCATGTTGCACATGACATATTATGATTTCCGTATTATCACTTGTCATTTATGTTCTTCATACAGTCATGTCACGCAATAACAAAGTTTGGTGTATATCAAGCTAGCGAAACGGCTGTCAGCGCACCAAGAGCGTGACACGTAAATCATGTTGTACATGACATACGCGTCATGATTTTGATATTACCACCTGTCATTTCTGTTGGTCATGCAGAAATGTCTCATCATACCAATTTTTGGATATATCAAGTTAAGGAAACGGCCGCAGGAGCTCCACGGTCACGGCGTTAAACCATACCGTTCATGACAATTTAGTCATTGTTGCGACCCGGGGTGTCACAGCTCGAGATACAGGTCGTGGTATCCCACCGCTGGCCCCAGTCGTTGCGACCGGCCTTTGCAGGCACCGGAGACCCGGGAGGAAGATGCCGAGGCAGCATGAAGAGGCTGAAGGGAAACTGAACTGAGGTTTAATTACATTATTTACATGGCGAGCATTTCGCTCTACATCACGAAGACTTAGCTACATCGCGACGATCTCGTCGAAGGCCCGTGTCGAAGCTCTCCGAATCCTTCGAATCTTCAGGAGCCCGCAGGGGCTAATTATAAAGTATCTTTTTCCCAGATCCCTAGATGGGGGGAACAGGTCCAAATTGCGTTGTCCAATCACGCGACGCATGCCACTTCCGACAGTGCCGCCCACACCCGCCCAGGTCTACGTGCCTGACAGGGGTGTTGCCACAGCATTGCACCAGTGGCACCAAAGTGATGGCGTGAGAAGGCCGCAGGATGAGGGGTCCCATGCTCATACTACTTTACGCATCAAAGGTCCGCCGCTCGACACGCAATTAGCGGGACGGGTTGTCATCCGCGGCGACGCTCTCGTTGTCCCCTCAAGAAAGGTGTCGCGACCGAAAACCATTGCGGTCGTCTCGCCGAACACCGTGCGCGTTGGACTGCATGGCGCCTCAATTCCCGGCTAGGAAGGACAATACACGTCTTTGAACGTCTGTCACCGGGCTAGCAGCCCCTTGGAGACTTGTTCGTAGAACAGGGAACGCCGCTCCTCTGTCGGGCCAGGCGCCGGTCATAACATCATGATTTTATGATCTGACCAGTCATTCATGTTCGCCATAGGCATGTTATGCCATACCAATTTTGGTATAAATCCCATGGACGGTGCGGTGCACAAAGTCATAGGCGGTTAGATAGATAGATAGATAGATAGATAGATAGATAGATAGATAGATAGATAGATAGATAGATAGATAGATAGATAGATAGATAGATAGATAGATAGATAGATAGATAGATAAATAGATAGATAGATACGCTCAAAGTCGCCGAAGTTCGCTAGAAATGCTACGCATTTAATAAGTAATACCGCGTTGTTTCTACTGGGTAGGCACAAATTTTTAATTCTCGGCCGTGAGCCCATACCATAGGTGTTATGTATTTCGGTGATAGATGGGAAAAACATTTCAGGCTTGTTCCGTTTCTCGTTATAGTTCTGGTACACAGTTTCTACATGTATAATTTCTTGGCGCAAGTAGTTATCTGACTGCTGAGTATGCAGCGAAGATGAATTCTGAAGGAACAGAGATATAAAGTGAGTGCTCACAGATTCAAGAAGCACAATTTTAAGAAAATAAACTGGATGCATGCGTTGTACATCTTTGTTGGTGCTCGCACAGAACACTAAACTGCTCTGTATCGCATAGATATGTCAATGAAACTTGAGCACTCTGCTGCAAGGCAAACACTCACGAAATCAACTGGTGGGACATGATGTGAACCTGTGGCAATGCTGGATAAATAAAGGTCACATATATTTGATACTCGTTATTGTGTTATTTACTTTTTCAATCTATTCGTACTTGGAAGCTGAAGTGTGCTTTGTCGATGTGAAACGAACGAGCGATAAAAAACGGCGACATAAACAAGAGGCACACATGAGTGGCGCTTAGCTTTCAACTGGGGTTTATTGAAAAAACATGAAAGTTTATAATGGCAGCCAGCAAGGGCGATAACATACTTTTCTATCACCTTTGGGTGCTAGGCAGCTGAGTCTGCATTGGTGCCTGGCCGTGATGTGGTGTTTATGGTGAGGTCTTGACACTTTTGTTATCAGGTGGATGCATTACCAATGTTATCGCCCTTGCTGGTTGCCATTATAAACTTCCTTGTTTTTTCGGTAAAACTCAGTTGAAACAGGACGTCTTGAGTTGGTTCATATATGGAGGAAAATAATCGCCCTAAACTTGAAAAGGACACCCCAAAGAAGACACACGAACAGATCGAGCGCAAACTACCAACTGTTTTTATTGACCGTCAGTTAAATTGGCAATCCGAACAGAGCTGCGCAGACGCGCAAAGACACATCAAGTGCTAACGCACCTTATCCATCAAAAAGGACATTTCTGCAATGTAAAGAGATACCGAGGCCTCACTGACACCGCTATCACTTTTCATTTTGATGAAGAACGCTTCCAAAACTTCACGAGCACACATGTTTTTGCTACGGCCCCGTATCTTAGTCTGCTGAGATCGTGCCTCCGATCCACAGGCTGCGCAGTGAGCGGGCAAATTAGCCATTTCTTTATCTTTGACAGACAGCTGGTGTTCACGTGCGTGGTCGTTTACGCAGCGGCTTGTCTGGCCCACATAAGATTTACCGCAGGAAAGTGGAATCTCGTAAACCACTCCCACATCGCATTGCACCACCTTCTTGGCGTGCTTCTTGTCACAAAGGCTAGCGCGCTCTTCGGCGCACGAAATTCGTGAGCACAACCGCGACAGCTTCTTAGTAGCAGAAAACACCATGCTGACTCCGTGTCGGTTGGCAACCTTCTTCAGGTTGTGTGTTGATAGCGGAAAAATCGAACGCTCTTTCGGCAGTGGTTACTGCACAGCGGTACGCAACATCTTGGCATTTCTGCTCCTCAGGCTTCGGTGGCAGCGTCTAACGCGCTTCGGCGCGGCACTGTCGAGGATTAACGGCGATTACTCGGTGCGGCAACAATAACCGGGGCAAGACGCAGTGCTGGGACCGATGACGCGGCGTCGTCCTCTGGCAACATTGTGTTTTGGCGAGCGGCGGTAGTTGGCGGCCTGATCAAAAGCTGACATCAACCTAAGACGGCCGGTCATGTAGGCTCCCTATTGAGCGTGGTCAGAAAACGCTGCCTATCGGTAGTC
>JALIZH010026736.1:0-12500 GCA_030522465.1 Rhipicephalus appendiculatus
ATAGCCCGACTATGAAATGCATTCGCATTTAAAACACAGCCCGCAAATGGACGGTACGGCGACATAGACTGAAACAACACCGTCCATTCGCGCGCTATATTTTTCCTATAATGTATTACCAACTCGCCCAAACATTCAGTCTCGTAACAAAACAGGCCAAGAGAACCACCTCAAAGAGGAAGCACGTCTACCGTTTTCGTAAACTGTCTGAGCAAGAATAGCTAACGCACACACAGGCAGCAAATGAATGTCCTGAACGTGTGCGCACCTTGGTGATCCGCGCATAAAGGAAAAGGGCTTGCGACGAGAGGTATTCACCTTCTCTTCACCGCATCTAAAGGAAGTGAAAAGTATAACAACCGTACCTGTGGGTCCATGTATAGCTTGGTCGCCAATCGTGCTTGTCCTTGTATATCCACGTAGCTGTCACTACAATGGAATCATCCATTTATCACGAAGACAAAGCAGTCGTATTCCCAATCGTGTCATCAATGAGCGGAGCGTGCTAGGCATAGGCTATGACAGCGCAGCACTGTGCGTAATCGATAGAGACAGCAGTCTATCGATTACGCTACTACCGCCCTTACAGCCTGAAAAGCGCTCCTGTATTGAATGCGTTCCTTAGCAGTGCTGGCCGGAGATGCTGAATGATTGCAAATTACGACGAAGCCGTCCCAAAATCCTTCATATTGTCAAGGGGGGTATGGTAGGGTAAAACCCCCCAAAAAAATCGAATTTGCAATTTTGACACAGAAAAATCCACTGCACTCTGAGGAACAAACCTGTGGAAGCCCGACGTCGAGCGGCCGCTCCAAGCGGTTTAAATGCCGCGCCAAAGTACGCCGCGCTCCCTGGCGTAAGCAGTACGCGCACATAAAACTTCGTTTTTCTCAAATTGCGGTTTTTATAAATTTCTCAACTTCAATGTACCTTTTCTCAAAAAAGTATTGAATTGATTGCGATGAAACTTTGCATGCCTGTGCTACAAGTTGGAAATAATCTGAACTAAAAAAATTGTTGATTTCCTAAAAATTAAGGCTGTAAAAAAATTACACAGCAATGCGCACCCTCTGTGGCTTTGTGCGTGTAGTAATTTTATTTTTTCTTACAAAGACTTCATAACGGATGTTCAACTTTTTTAGTTCAGATATAACCTACAGGTCTCAAGAATAACACGGCTTAATATGATTACATTCCTTTCAGTGGTTGCAGAGAAAAGGTACATTGACTAATTGAACCACTTTAAAATTTAGGGGGTGGGCCACAGGAAGGATAGGCAACCGAGACATACAAAAAGGGTGTCACGTGATAGCCAGTGGCATTCTTTGTGAGCACGTGAACTTTTATGTGAATACTTGCAGCCGTTTCTAAAATATTACGTTGAAACTGACAGATACCATTTGCCCTACCATACCCCCCCCTCAAAGGAGTTCGCATCCTACAAGGCGTAAAAGACTGTAAGAAGGTGCTTTTTCCACGACAGCTATTCATGCAAACGCCCTAGGTGCCTCATCACAAAAAACTACCGTTAGCGGCAGCGTCGTTAACACAAAGTGATGCGAAAACTCACGTGACGTTGAAATGACGTCAGAGGTGGTAACAATTTGTGACTACATCGTCACGGCACTATGACGTCACACGATGACACTGTAACATGTCAGAGTCACTTGATTAAACGGGGGCCGATCTGGGAGGCAGTGCTGCAAAACCACATTGAGGCGCGGAAGGTTGAGATGCTTCAGATCCCGGAGGTGGTACAAAAGCACGTTAAGTGCTGTGTGTTTTCAGGATTTGGGGCGGAGGATGGGACGTGGTAGGATCAATAGAGTCGACTTGACAAGGAAAAGCCAAATACAACGGTGATAGGCTTCTTTTGACTTCGAGTCGTGTTGGGCGAATGCTTAAGGGACCGTGTAAATTTTCGTGGTTTATCTTACGTACATTTCTCTCGAACAGTCCGCGTTCGCTAATTGCCTGCCGCAAACGCGGAGTCACTCCCACTGTTACCTGTACTTTGTGACTTGCAAGAGTGGCCCTATACGGCTTGCTTGTACGAAGAGTAATCGAGACTCACTGCGACTACGTCGTCTACGCTATCGGCTGCCCGCGCCTGCGCAGGGCACGCACTGAAGGACTGTAATGGTTGCCACCGTTATTCGTGATTACTGAGCAGCAACACAGTTCCCATACAGCACAGGCTAACACCTTTGTTCTCATTTGGAGCTTGTTCAGATCACTTATGCGAGTGTTCACGACAACTAACCGGTCTAACCGAGACAATCGGTATAAGCGTCTTCGGGTAACAGACCCCCAAATCACTTTTCGACTCTAAGCTAAAATAAAGCAACGGCACGCCAGTCTGCAGCACCGGATTCAACTAGGCGCCGCCTTCACTCGAAGCTACGCGCACCTTATCGGCCGTGCGGACAGCACAAACTGTGAGCGCTGCCAAGTGGATGAGACTTTAACACATCTGCTGTGCGACTGCCCTCTTCACTTATAACAACGAAAGACGCTGGCTTCAACGTTGGCCGGCATCGGTGTGAAGTCTGAGTTGAACTAACCTATTATCAGCAAAGTCCGACAATACAAGATCAACGGCTGCTACGGGCGCATTTAAGCTTTTCTCAACAGTACTGTACTTGGCGCTAGACTTTAAGACTGCTGTGTTACGTGGTTATTGCACATGCGCATCAGCTCTTCTTGTCCCCATCACCACCTTCATCACTCTGTCCCCCCTTTTCCCTTTTCCACTGTGCAGAGTAGCAGGCTGGAGCGCACAACCTCAGGCCGACCACTGTCCCCTCTAATAAATTTTTCACTCTCTTATTACTTTCTCTGTGCGCTGAAATCTAGAAATGGTGAGATAAAATAATAGTAATAATAATAATAACAACAACAGCAGCAACAACAACAACAACAACAACAATAATAATAATGATAATAATAATAATAATAATAATAATAATAATAATAATAATAATAATAGTAATAATAATAATAATAATATTAACCTCTGCTGTCACATTCAGTAACACGTAGTAAACAAGAGGCATGTGAAAGCCAAAAGCTGGCTTGCAGGAGCAGGCAAGTCCTATCTGCAAACGAGAGTACAAACGCCAATCTTTTCTGAAAGGTATGTTGCATATCATGACAAAAAAAAAAGAGAGAGAAGTTTATCTACACTAGGTTTAAACGCAATAACAAAGAAGAACCGAACCAACAATAGCAAAAGATTACTAATAATGTCTGGGGTTTAACGTCCCAAAACCACGATATGATTCTGAAGCACACCGTAGTGGAGGGATCCGGGAATTTCGAACACCCCGTGTTCGTTAACGTGCACTTACGTACACCTACCTGTAGCATTTCGTCTCCATTGAAATGCGACGGGCGTGGCAGGGATCAAACTCGCGGCTTTCGGGTCAGAAGCTGAGCACCGTAACTACTGCAGCACCGAAGCGGAGGAAATGGGGAAATCGCCCATTACATTACTTGAGCTCACACTGAGACCCATGCATTGAGTACCTTTTGTTGATTTTATTGTGATCGGCTGTTTACTTATTTCGACGCCTACAGAGGCGACGTCGAGCCTCCAAAAAATCAGTTTCACCACAAGGAAGAAGCCATGAATGGGAAAGCTACAATTTCTAATACTATTCGAAGTGATGCTGGTAGCTAACTCTTTTGGATCCGATCTCACGCAACTCTACAAAACGCTGGTTTGAGAGAATACAGCCGCTCCAGGGACACTCTTCGCACATTGTATTCGCGTTGACAGCGCAGCACGTAGAAGGATATACAAGCCAACCGCTGACGGATGCCGATATAGCGAGATAACGCGCGCCAGCGACGACCACGCTCATAAAATCAAAGGTCGAAGCGGCTGCTCGAAATAGGGACCCCCCCCCTCGCGTCTTTTTCAGGCTCGTTAAAGCCAGGCGGGGCGTTCTCTCTCTGCTTGAGCATTCGACGGCCGGTCTAAAAGGCGGGGGGATCTTATCGCATGCGCCTCGAAGCGACGGAGATGGGCCGGCTTGTTTAATCTCCGCTTCAGCCGCGTTCGTCACCCTCGCTCGCGTGCGGGTAGAACCGCGGGTAGAACATACGATGCGGTGGGGGATCTTATCAATTTAGACATTATACGGAACATTACGGCGACGGACACGACAAAGGCAACGGCAAAATCCGTCGAGACTGTCTATATAATTGCTATCGCAATAAAAGTCACAGTTTCGCCTGAAGGGCAAATCAATGAATGCGATAGCGAGAAATTGCAATGTCACAGGAAGAAAGGCAATCAGCTAGAAATTGGCTGCTTGCTGCTCAAACACAAGGAAGGAATCTGTTCCAATAGCACTTTGACTTGGGCGAGTTGGTGCATACTCGGATAGGTTTAGCGCGATTTAGACGAGGACAGGAGGCACACAGAACACAGACGAGGGCTCGTCTGTGTTCTGTGTGCCTCCTGTCCTCGTCTAAATCGCGCTAAACCTATCCGACAAGGAAGGACACATGAAAAGAACGCACAGGTATACAGAGGACGAGCGCGAACTGTCACTGTTGTTACTTCAACTAGCCCCTACTTTGGCTCTTCTAGCTAACAGTTTGTTCACCTCCTTTCGCCAACGCGCCGCTGCTGCGAGCAAAGTGTCATTCGTGCGGTCTATCGCTTGAACGGAGACTTTGCGGTGAGAGAACAAGGCGTAAAAAAGCTTCCCCTCAAGTGATAAGCGCGCAAGCACGGGCGACGATGCTCTTTATGTCAAAGTACAAGTCGGAGGTGCATATCGCCATAGGCGTGCGCAGGGTTCCCCTTCAGGGGGGGGCAGGGAGGGGCGAAGGTTCATCGCAGCGCCCCCCCCTTCCTATTAAGTCAACGTATGGGCAGAATTTGCGCCCCCTTCTCTCAGGTGACTAGGGGGCGGCCGCCCCCTCTGCCCCCCTCGTGCGCACGCCTATGCATATCGCAACTCCGGCGAAACACCAGAAAGTTTTAGAATTGCCGACCCAAGAAATAGGCAGTGGCTCGTGAAGCCACGGCTCAAGTTCCCTGGTGGCGTCGATTCTGGTCACTAAAATAAAATTTCATTTAGGTCTAGTTGGGACATATTCTTGAGTCCAAAAATTACAGCACAAATGCACTTCAGTGTCCTTCTTACTTCTTCTTTATTTGTTGGTCCCTGCACCCATCTGAATGTGATGTCATGTCTTCGCGTATTTAGTACACTATCATCCTTGTTACACGTTTTGGTTTAGAGCTATTGTCGTGTGCGCATGTGCGGTAAGCTGGCCTGGGGCATATGCATTGACATTTGAAAAAAATAAAATGGTTGTTAGCGCTTGGGGGCATACGTTTCATTGCTTCGGAGGTGTCTGCTGCGTGAACGCGGTAATTTCAGCCTCAGGTTTCTGGTCGCGGCGTATGATATGCTCTGTGATTCTGGTTCAGCTGTCTCATTTATTCCCTCCTGTGGCATAAGCGAAGCGTTAAGACTTCAAGTTTTATGGTCACGTCCGTCTATCCGTCCCTCCTTCCGTCCCTAGTGATGATACAGACACACAATTTTGTCGCTGCTTTCATTTCGAAAGCTTCAACGTCCTGGTAAATATCGTTCGGTATTCTCATATAGCTGCTCCGCCAAGCATAATAATTTTAACAGTAACGACGAACCTTTAATTAATAATATGCCTAGTGCTTATATTAACCGACAAGCAGTACTTGCGGTAAGAGCGGAAACAAGCCAGCACTTCTGTCCTTCACACGAGAAGGGAAGGCGCGCCGACAAGCGATTCCACTGCAAGCGGTTCCGAGAAGCGGCCTAATAATGTGAATTCCCCCCGATAAAAAAATCACCGCCCAAGCACTCCGTAGAAATGGTTAACCAGCGAAGCTGAAATGTGGGCCCCGGTGTTTAGCAGTGGGTTCAACCCGACGCTGCACTGAAGCCTTCCACAATTATCGTTGCCAGGTTGTGGTCGAACCACAGGCGGTCACAGACGTCGCAGCCGAAGCCAAAGTGCCGCTGGAGAAACTCTCGCCGAAAGCGGGCGTTCGCCCCGGCGAACGCGCGCCCGCAATCATCACGTCGACGCTGTTCTGCCCGCAACGCCGCTTCTTCGGCGTGCTGTTGCTGCAAGCGTCTGACCTTGCAAGCGTCGTACCCAAGCTCGCGCGCCAATGGCGCGCGAGCTTGGGTACGACGCTCAGAATGACGTAACTGATAACACAGCCAATGGAGACCGCTCGTGACACAGATGTCGAGCGGTTTTTCGTTTCTCCTAGCCATATACAGCTTTCGCTGTAAAACGCTGTACCGAAAGCTCTAAATGCGCGCGCACACACCGAACACACTTTGGAATTTACAAAGTGCCCTTGAATTTTTTCCCTGGCCGACCGGCCACTTTTAATTTCGCCGCTTGGCGTCCCGTGCGTTTCACGCATCGCCGCGTGCATTTGTATTATGCCGTTAGTTAGTTCCAAGTAATATCGTTATAAATTAGGCGGACAGATGAGATTAAGAAGTTTGCAGGTATAACGTGGCAGCAGAAATCACAGGACCGGGTTGCTTGGCGAAACATGGGAGAGGCCTTTGCCCTGCAGTGGGCTAGTCAGGCTGATGATGATGATGATGATGATGATGACTGTATTGTATGCATGCCCTGAGGAAGGCTCGCATGGCTGTGAGCACGAGGACGTTGATGCATGCTTCAGACTAGCTGATGCATTTTACCCTTTTTGTACTTGTTCTTTGTAACCCTGTTTGTTGACAAAAAAAAGTAATGAAGAAAAAAAATCTATGCAGACCCACGAAGTGAATGCTGATCATGGGGCGAAGCAGTGTGCATCGGATCCTAAATCGTGACCTTCTATTTTGTTCATGTTAACAGCCTTTTATTAGATGTGAAGCATCTTATGGCGAAGCTTAATCTGGTGGTGGTGGTGGTGTGCCGCGTGCCCACCCCTTACTGCGCATGCGCAAACCCTTAAAAAAATAAAAATAAAGAACCTCCTCTCCTTTCTTCTCTAGGCATCCCTGCCCGCGGCAACCACACCCTCACTGCGCATGCGCCTCCCCTCCTCTCTCCCCTCTCACACTTCCCCCTCTCTCCTCTAGGCATCCCTGCCCGCGGCGTCTACACTCCCACTGCGCATGCGCGTCCCCCCCCTCTCTTTCCTCTCCTACGCTCCCCCCCTCTCTCCTCTACCCATCCCTGCCCACGGCGTTCACACTCCCACTGCGCATGCGTGTCACCCCCTCTCTCTCTCTCCTCTCCTACGCTCCCCCTCTCGCCTCGCGACGCCGACGCAGGCAGCGTCTGCTAGCGAGTTTCTTGGTTGAAAAAAACCGAGTGCTCGCGCTGCACAACCGTTCACTGGCCACCCCGTATATATGGCAATGGATCTTGACCTCCAGGGTGGTGCCGGTGGGAGATTTCTCCTGTGCGTTGTTGAACAATAAAAATTCGCAGCGTGCGCGTTAACTAAAAGCGGAGTGCGGGTCTCTGTGTCCAGTCGGAGTCTTCTGTCTCTCATTGCCCATTAGCAGCGATTGGCATGTTCCAGTAGGAAACACTGCTCCATCACTGCCTGCTTTGCGCCTCCCCAGTTTTCTCTCCTGCGCAACGCTGCGATGAGCGCCAGCGTCAACACCGCGGCCAGTGTAAGCGTTAGCGCCCTGCTGCTTCACATCTACACATTGTTCCCTTTAGCGGGAGATGGTGTAATTTTTTGTTCTTGTTAACATTTTGTTCTGTCATACGTTTTGATTGACGGGTGGTTAAATGTCGGTGTTTTTACGGTGTCGCGGCCTTCTATTTTGTTTTTTTTTCCCCTTTTAAACCATGTGCGCGCTATGTATGCTCTGTAGACGGTATTGCGCACAGATGTTTCGCACCGGCGCTTCGACCTGGGACTGCAGCGAGCCTCAACGAGAACGGTTTTTAGAGCCTCAGGAACTTCGCCCCTAAAAAAAGCGGCACATCCCACGCACCGTGGGAATCGATTCAATGCAAAGCAGCCAGCAAGGAGCAAAACATGCTGAAAATAACATGCATGTCATTATTTCAATGTTAGGGCCTGTTATTTATGTTCGTATACAGTCACGTCGTGCAATACGAATTTTGGTGTATATCAAGCTAGCGAACTGGACGCAAGTGCACCGTGAACATGACATGTAATTGACGTTGTATATTGTATACGGCATGCGTGTCGTGATTTTTACGTTACCACCTGCCATTTGGGTTCGTCATACAGTCACGTCGCGCAATACACATTTTGGTGTATATTAAGCTAGCGAACTGGACGCAAGCGCACCATGAGCGTGGCATGTAAATGGCGTTGTACATGACAATCATGCCATTATTTTCATGTAACCACCTGCCACTTATGTTCGTCATACAGTCACGTAACGCAATACCAAACTCGGTGCATATCAAACTAGCGAATCGGCCGCGAAGGTGCCATGAGCGCGGCATGCAAGTCATGTTGCACATGACATGTCAAGATTTCCATATGACCACCTGCTACTAATGTTCGTCATATTAGTCACGTCACGCCATACAAATTTTCGTGTATATCAAGCTGGCGAAACGGCCACGAGCGCGCATGGGCGTGGCATGCAATTCATGTTGCACACGACATGTCATGATTTCCATATTACCACTTGTCATTTATGTTCGTCATACAATCACGTCACGTAATATATCGAAACGGCCACGACCGTGCCATGAGCGTGGCATGCAAGTCATGTTGCACATGAGATGTCACGATTTCCATATGACCACTTGTGATTTATGTTTGTCATACAGAAATGTATCGTCCTACCAATTTTTGGATATATAAAGTTAAGGAAACAGCCGCCGGAGCACTATGGCCATGGCGTGTAAATCATTTTTTTCATGAAAAGTTAATCATGATTTTCATGATATGACCAGTCATTCATGTTTGTGGTACAGTAATGTTATGCCATACCAATTTCGGTATAAATCCCGTTAACGATACGGCTAGGAGAGCACAAAGTCGTAGGCAGCTAGATAGATACGCTCTAAGTTGCCGAAGTAAGCTACGAAATGTTTCGTATTTAAAAAAGAGCATGGTGTAATTGAGGTGCCACAGGTTGAAACTGCCGGTCGTGCCCATCGCGAAATTTTTTCTTCTTAATTGTTTTTTATGGCGGCGAAAGCCCTTAATGTTTCATACTCACTTTCGTCCGTCCGTTCGTCCCTCTGTCCGTGCCCTGGCACTGTGCCAGGTAGCCGCCGGAGTGCGCCAACGAACGTCGGTTGCGCCTCGCGTCGGACTCTCCAGCGCTCGCGCTTTGCTTGCGTCGCGTCGCTGTGCCCAGCGTTTCCAATGACAAGAAAGACGCGCACCACTTTCCATTCTGATCAACGCCGTCTAAATGGGCACACGCGTTCGCCGAACACACTTTGGAATTTACAGAGTGTCCTTAAATTCGTGGGTTTTTATAGGTATACATACATATACATATAGGTGACATGACTGCGACGGCAAAAATCCGCCAAGAGTGTCCATTTAATTGCAACCGCAACAAAAAATTGAAGGACACTTTGTACATTCCAAAGTGTGTTCGGCGAAAGCGTGTGGCCATTCCACTGACTATGCCATGTCTTTTAACACGAAAGTGTTTTATGCCGGGGACCACCACGGCTCTTCTGACGTATTTCCGTCACGGATATGACGTTGTAAAATATAAACTAACATATTGAGATCAAAGAAAAAACTAGAAGAAAACGTTCCACCGTCGGGCGTCGAACCTAGACCTCTCGCTCCGCACCGCGAAACCACTCGGCCACGGGAGCGTACGTACCTGAGCTTGCTAACAACAAGCCATTTATATACACCATATACCGTTGGCGGTCTCTTCTCGACTTGAGCGCGTTTTCGTCATCAGTAGCGAGATGGCGCGAAGGTGGCACGGAGTGCGCGCTCTAAAGGTCGCCGTGCCTCTCGCTGCAGTGAGCGCGCTTCGACGGGGCGTGGCCGCTCGTGCGCGCGCGCGCTTATCTGATGATCGGGGCATTGAGGCGCTTACGCCTTGCGCTTCCACCGCAAGTTTGCTATGAAGTTGCAGTGGTTAAAGGTGCGCGAAGGTCTCTTCGCTCACCGCAGCGGCCGCGTTTACGAAAGGAGCGCGCTGCTCACACACGAAGTAACAATTGTCACAGCTGTTTGCGCTCGTCTTGTGTATACTTGTGCGGTCGTTTCGTGCGTCTTCCTTTGTGTTAGAGCTGCGAGCTTTAGGTGTCGAGCTCTGACAGTTAGTCCGTGCTCGTCCTGTGTATGTTCATTTCATGCGTCCTTACAGCTTGAGGTGCACGCAGCAAGTTTCAAGCTGCTTGACATTCTTCGCGTGACATCTCAATTTGTTGCTGTAGCATTCATTCCTCTGTGAAGGCACGTTGCACTTTCGTGTTATACCGATTCCTTTGACAGAGGGATCACCCATGTTTTTTTTTTCTTTTACACTCTCACTGGGATAACACACAAACCGAATGTGTGCGTGTTTTTTTTTTAATTTTTTTTACCGCGAATTGCCACGAGACGCGAGACTAATCTTCCTCCGTTCGCATGCGTCAGTATTTGCTCGCGCTTTGCGCATCGCGCAAATGCCATGCGCATTCCAGCGCTTAAATTGACGGACCCTTTGTAAATTCGGAAGTGTATTCCGCGGACGCATGTGTCCATTGAGACGGCGTTGGTCAGAATGATTGCAAGGGCTGGGCACAGCGACGCTACGCAAGCAAAGCGCGAGCGCTGTAGAGTCCGACGCGACCGCCGTCCGTTTGCGCACCCCGGCGGCCACCTGGCTCCGTGCCAGGGCTCGGATGGACAGACAGACAGACAGACAGACAGACAGACAGACAGACAGACAGACAGACAGACAGACAGACAGACAGACAGACAGACAGACAGAAGGACGGACGGATGGACGGAGAGGTGAACGGACGGACAAACGGACGGACGGACGGATGGACGGACAGACGGACGGACAGACGGACGGACAAACGGAAGGACAAACGCAAGGACAAATGGAAGGACAAACGCACGGACGTGAGCATGAGACGTTAAAGGCTTTCGCCTTAAAATTACACCATCTCCCGCTAAAGGGAACCATGTATAGATGCGAAGCAGCGCGCGCTAACGCTTACACTGGCGGCGGCGTTGACGCTGGCGCTCATCGCGGCGTTGCGCAGGAGAGAAATCTAGGGAGGCCCAATCACGCAGTGATGGACCGGTGTTTCCTACTGGAACATACCAATCGCTGCTAATGGGCAAGGAGAGACAGAAGACTCGGACTGGACACAGGGACCCACAGTCCGCTTTTAGTTAACGCGCACGCTGCGAATTTTTATCGTTCGACAACGCACAGGAGAAATCTCATACCGGCACTACCTTGCAGGTCAAGATCCAGCGCCTGTATATACGGGGTGGCCAATGAACGGTTGTGCAGCGTGAGCAGTCGGTTTTTTCAATCTTGTATTCGGAACTGCTATCTGTTTTTGCGGAGGAGCTCTTCTTCCTCGGTGAAGAGGAATTCCTTCGGCACGGGTCTTGCCCCTTTGTGTTAGTATGCGACAGACGCGTAAAACTTATCTTCCGGCCTGCCTGGTTTAAGGTAGGCTCATGTCTCGATTGGTGTCGGCACAAAAGCCATGTAAATATGCAAAATGTACATAGTCATGTTTCATTCGTGCTTTCTGTTTACCACGCATTGTACATATGTATACTTATCTTTCTTTAACAAATTTTGTGTATCTGTGCATGTTCAGTTCCATTGAAATGTTGTGTTGAAATGTTATTGATGTGCACCGTCTGTGAAAATAAATTTCTCTAAACACAAACTCGCTAGCAGACGCTGCCTGCGTCGGCGTTGAACGGTTGTGCAGCGCGAGCAGTCGGTTTTTAAAGACGATGGTATTTCTTGGGATACATGAACGCAAAAGTTTTGGTCTGGCTGTCTGTCTGACGTCCCCTGATTCAGCCACTCGACCAAAGTGTAACGACTTTCTGAACGCCCAGCCATCTTGAACTGGTGTTTGCGTTCATACTTGTGAACGAATTTGACCAAAAAGCAAATACTACGCATACCTGAGGCGCAACATTAATATGTAAGTGTCAGGTCGTGTGTTCTTTTATTAGAAAATACAGAGGTACGCAATTCTAAAGACCCTAGTGTTTTTAAGGCTGCGCTGGAAATGCGACGCTGTGCACGAACTGCGACGCTTTGCACGAAAAAGCTCCGTGCCGATGATAAGGTGCTGTCGCTGGCAGTGTCCCTTGGTCACGGTGTAATACCCTTGAGTCAGCGCAAGCTCATGTTTTTCAATGGCGTCCATATCTCGCGCAGCGCCTCCTGTATTTTATCAATGCCAGCTAGATGCAGCCAATTCAACGTAGAGTAGGCGCTGTCTGAGGCAAGGCAAATCATAGTAGTACGGCTGTCACAAGACTATCGTCTTTCGACTACATTTGC
>JALIZH010026736.1:17500-36413 GCA_030522465.1 Rhipicephalus appendiculatus
TGAGCTTAGGAGAGGAGAGAGAGGGGGAGGGGACGCGCATGCGCTGTGGGGGGTGTAGGACGCGGGAGCCGCTCCGTAGAGTAGAGTATTCCTAGATGAGAGAAAGGGGGTGAGCGTAGGAGAGGAGAGAGAGAGGGTGAAGAGACGAGCATGCGCTGTGGTGGTGTGGGACGCGGGAAAGAGGGACGGTCATATAGTGGCATTACTTGGCGTTAACTTCAAGCGGGCTGGTGTTCACTTTAATCGCGTATAAATCAGAGGACGTGACCATCCTTGCTTTTTGAACTCAATTTTTTGTGGCTGAGAATTAAAAAAATCACGCCGTATCCACGAAGTGAATGATGATGAGTGGGCGAAGCTCTATCGTCTTCATCCATAGGCAGAAAGAGAATGTGTGGTCTGGAACGCGCTTATACTTCATGGTCATCAGCGTCATCGTCCATCGTTATCACATGTAGTGGGTACATTCCACTATACTGGAACGCGCTTATGTTTCATCGTTATCACGTGTAGTGGGTACATTCCACTATACTGCGTCATCGCCATCTTTATCACGTGTAGTGGGTACATTCCACTATACTGGAACGCGCTTATACTTCATCGTTATCACGTGTAGTGGGTACATTCCACTATACTGCGTCATCGTCATCTTTATCACGCGCAGTGGGTACATTCCACTACACGTGGCTACCTACCTACCTACCTACCTACCTACTACTACTACTACTACAGAGGAGGGACAGACCCACACCCTAAGGAGCTTCGCCCCTAAAAGCGCAGAGCTAATGTGGAGCAGCGAAACACCGCACCAACCTGCTAAGTCACTGCGCTGACTGCTCAAGAGACAATGAACCTTTTCGTGCGAAAATTGGTCTAGTATGAAGGGAACACAGGTATCGCTCCTTCCTAAAACTCAGTGTAATCTTCGACCTGTTTGGGTTAGCATGTCTATGAAGCGTGCACAGTGTTCTCCATCGGGGGAGGGGGCGGGGGGGGTGCAAGTTTTAACAAACCGACCCCCCCCCCCCCTCAAATTATTAACACTGAAAGAAAACAAGGTTCCGAGTGGATGTTAACTTTAAATTAAACAATCACGTGCCGCTTTCACGGCCTGCTTTTGGTTCTTGGCTTTCCAGGGCTAAAGTGGGAAGTTGACAGTTCTTGGAATTGAACATCAGGAGTCCTCAGCCATAAAGTACAGCAACGGGCGGTAGGATGCATTGACGGAGCCGAACGCAAGGGCACCATGGTCATGTGTTGCAGTGAATGTCCCCTGCAATCCGCCTTTTGCATGTCTGTGTGGCGCCCTCTCGCGGACTCTTCAAGAAACAAACCGTGGGGCGTCGCGTGCGTCTGCTGCCTCTGCCACCACTGCCACTGCTGCTGCATATAGCACAAAGCATGGCAGCGGCACATGTGCTTATAGCCCCGTCTGAGTGTTTTGTTGTGGCATGGAACCACCTCGGAGTATTTACATACCCGGCGGCTTCTTTTCTGTGACCAACGGGTGAACTAAAAGGACAGAATCAATGCAAATGATGAGCAAGAAGCAGTTGAATGCCTTCAAGGCAGCAAGTGGTTCGTGGTGCTCCCGGCAAACCACAGAAGCCTGAAATTCTGCAATGAGGGGTACGTGCGCAGCCTCATGTTTAATGATTTGACTGCCGCGTCCCCGTACGGAATTCCGAGAAGAATTTCCTCCCGTCAATGAAGGGTGGCTGCTACATTGTGTATGCAGTCGTGAGGGAGACCACATGCGAGGTAGTGGCATGTCACTTGCCTCTGCGCAGTCGGGGTGAATATAACCTTTATTGCGATAGCAGTTATATGGACACTCTCGGCTGATTTTTGCTGTCATGTCCCTGTAGTGAGATTCGTGCGCGAGTGTTTAAAGTGCCCGCTATCACAAGATCGAGTAGAAGAAGAAGACGAAAGTGGCACGAGCATTGGGAAATAAAATGCTAAAGAAGAGCAAGCACCAATGGGAGAAGGCCACGGGAGGCACGAAAAAGGAAAGGGTGAAGCGTGGCGGCGAGAGGGACACTAGAGAAGCTGCGAGGAAGACGGGCCACGTTCCAAGGCGGTCGGGTTCCGGACCCGAGCCTTGGTGTCCCGCCGAGCCCGGAGCAACCTGCCACGTACTGCCAGGCAATGACGGCGCGTCGGCGACAGGTTCCTGCTTCGAAGCGTCCTGTGCCCGTGGACACGCTGAGCTGTCGGGTTTCGGACCCGAGCTCTGGCGTAGGTGTCCGGCCGGGGCGCGGCTACGGCGTCGTGCCTGCTCTTCGACCAGCAGCCTTGGAAGACTTCTTCGACCAGTGTTCTGCGAGCTCCTCTCCTAAACCGGTCACCAACGACGGACCTTGGTGAGACCAGCGCGCTCGTGCCTCGCTTCTCCGTTTGGTTTATAGAAACTGCTATAGCTTAGGACTCATTTGACTGTTTAGTTGGGTATTATTATTTTGGGTTTCCGTCGGGGCTATGTGTGTTCGTTTAGAGTGTGTGTATTAAATGTGGTGTGCAAACGGCCTCGTCCTTTCGTGGGTGTCTGGGGGCGACGTCTCGGATACCCATTCACTAAGAACCTGCGCGTTGTGAAAACACCCTAACAACGTAACATTGGCGTCCGCAGCGACAGGACGAGGCCATTTGTATCACTTGAGTGAGGCTGCCGACTAGTCGGGAAAGATGAGAATTGCAGAGTTAATAGAGTTGGCAATGGGCACGGGTTTGCAAGGCGCGGATTTGAGAGAATGGTATGAGGAACGGGAAGCTCGAGCGCGTGAGGAGAGGGCCGCAGAAAGAAAAGCAAAGAAGGAACAGCTAGAGTTACAATTACGGAATGAGGATGAGGAACCAGAAACTCGAGTACGTGAGGAGAGGGCCGCCGAACGCGAAGAACACAGGAGAGCTCTGATTGAGCAGATAGAGCGTGAAGAGCTAGAGCAGAAAACACTTCTGCTAAAGCTCAAGCTCACGGAGGCTTCGAAGACAGAGCTAGGAATAGAGGGACCTGATAGGCCAGTGGTTAGCTCCAGGGAAGAGGAGTTCGAAGGGTTGTCTCAAAACACTGTCTTTAAGCGCGAGTCACGCTCAATCGATGCGGTTGTCCTCGAGCCGGGTCGTAGCGTTTCTTTAGAGCCAGGAGCTCAGCTAGAAGATGGCATGGAAGCGAGTTGCCAGAAAATCAGGAAGAGTAAAGTTGAGCTTGAGAAAGCAGAGCGCACCTTGACGAGCACGGAACGGGAAAGTTCCAGGAAGGATGAGTTGTCCTTTACAGCCTCTGGGAGGTTAAGCATGTGTGTTGAAGAGGCAAAGGTGCCTCAGAATAGTTCCATAGAAGGAACAATAAAGCTGGTTCAGGATAATGACGGCGAGTGCCGTAGAACGAACGCTGAGGTGGTTCACTCAGATTCATTAAGGGTCCTGCATGATGCGGGAACAGATGATCAAGGCATAGTCGATGACCACGCTTGTACTTTGCTGACTGTGGACACAATCGGCTTCACTTCTGGGATCAGTGGAAATTGGATGTGTCCGAGAGAATCAGAAGAAAGTGCACAAGCACATATTAAACAGGCAAGGCAGAGCCACAAGCAGAGCCTTCAGCATATGATGACTTTGACTCACAGGATGACCTGAATGTAAAGTCCGATAGTGTTGCAGAGCCCGCAATTCAATTTGTAGGGCGTAGTAAAAGAGTGCAAATGTATGGCTCGTCGAGCGTTCAGGAAATAGACACGTCATGTTTGGAGTCCTTGGAGGCAGAAGGCACATGCCTTGAAATTTGGAAACCACAGCCAGCTGAGCGGCACGGACAAGGCGTTGACGTGCCTAAAGCAGTCATTCGAACGCGTCTGACTTGGGGCGCGTGGAAGCAACGCGTCCATTTGTGTTGTGATCCTTGCTGGCCTGTGAAATTGGCGGGGCGTCTCAATGTCATTGATATTAACAGACAGGTGTCTGGGCATGAACACTGCCAAGTGTCTCTGGTGCTTTGCGGCCAATGGAAGAGTTTTGCTATTCGTCTAATTTGGGACGCAATCACATGAGCGTCAAGGTGAATAACCGGTGGCTTTTCTGGTTTTGACTGTAGGCAGCGGATGTTCCATTTCTTGTACATATTCTGCTTCTGTACTTGCATGTCAAGTGTTAAATTGAGTATTTCGTGTAGTTGTTTACTTTTATTTGAACTGTTGGTTTAAAGTGGACATTTATATTGAATGGACCATTATAGTGGAAAAGTGTATTAGTTGGGACTGTACAGTGAACTGTGCGGCGGACATGTAAAAAAGTGTATTAGTTAGGACTGTACAGTGAACTGTGCGGCGGACATGTGCAGTGTAATGTATTATGCAACGCGCACGTCGCAGCAGTATTTTTAGAAAAAAAAACTTGATGAAAGGGGGGGCTTTTGTAGTGAGATTCGTGCGCGAGTGTTTAAAGTGCCCGCTATCACAAGATCGAGTAGAAGAAGAAGACGAAAGTGGCACGAGCATTGGAAAATAAAATGCTAAAGAAGAGCAAGCACCAATGGGAGAAGGCCACGGGAGGCACGAAAAAGGAAAGGGTGAAGCGTGGCGGCGAGAGGGACACTAGAGAAGCTGCGAGGAAGACGGGCCACGTTCCAAGGCGGTCGGGTTCCGGACCCGAGCCTTGGTGTCCCGCCGAGCCCGGAGCAACCTGCCACGTACTGCCAGGCAATGACGGCGCGTCGGTGACAGGTTCCTGCTTCGAAGCGTCCTGTGCCCGTGGACACGCTGAGCTGTCGGGTTTCGGACCCGAGCTCTGGCGTAGGTGTCCGGCCGGGGCGCGGCTACGGCATCGTGCCTGCTCTTCGACCCAGCAGCCTGGGAAGACTGTTCCATCCATCCGTCGGCGAGATCCTCTCCGAGACCGGTCACCAACGACAGATCTTGGTGAGACCAGCGCGCTCGTGCCTCGCTTCTCCGATGTCCCTAGGAACTGCTCGTTTGGGACTATGATTTCTCGTTTTAGTTGTTTAGTGTTTGGGTTTAGTGTGATGTGTACTTGTTTTGAGTGCGTGTATTAAATGTTGTGTGCAAACGGCCTCGTCTGTTCTTGGGTGTCTGTGGCGACGTCTCGGACACCCATTCACTAAGAACCTGCGCGTTGTTGAAAACACCCTAACAACGTAACAGTCCCGTATATATATATATATATATATATATATATATATATATATATATATATATATATATATATATATATATATATATAAGTAAAAGCCACGAAGAAAAAATACCCGCGGGTAACAGTGCGGGAGCGGGGGCGACAAACGCCGCTGAAGCGGACATCAAACGAGCCGGCCCTTCTCTGTCACTCCGAGGCGTATGCGATAAGATCCCCCTGCCTGTTCCGACCAGCCGGGGAATGCTCAAGGAGAGGAAACGCCCCGCGCGTCTTTAACAAGCGCGGAAAGACGCGAAGGGGGTGGGGGGTGTCCCTCAAGCAGCCACTGCGGCCTTTGGTTTTACGAGCACTCGTTGCTGGCGCACGCGTTATCTCGCAATCTCAGCAGCCGACAGCGAGCGGATGGCTCCTACGTGCTCCGCTCTCAACGCGAGGACATTGTGCGAACGGTGTCCCTGGAGCAGCCGTATGCTCTTAAACCAGCATTCCATAGAGTTGCGTGAGATCGGATCCAAAAGAGTTTGCTGCCCGCCTCACATCGATTAACATTACAATTTGTTGCTATCGCATTCACTGCTTCACCCTTGCGCTGAAACTGTGACTTTTGTTTTATGGTGACATTCATACCAATCATATGAACTACCGGGCCTCTACTTGGGCCGTTTCATGCCGTTGTTAATCAACATTTTACTACGGGAGCGCGGAGCAATGATATTACTGAATGGCATGTTTCGAAGTGTATGTCGCGAGTACCTCGCGTCTGGGCCACAGTGTTTGCTGGCCTGCACATTGAAATTGAGGGAACGTGATCCTATGATACATGCGTTACATGAGTGCGCCGCGCTGGAGTAGTGGTTGAAGTGCTCGGCTGCTGACCCAAAGGTCGCGGGTTCGATCCCGGCTGCGGCGGTTGCATTTCCATGGAGGCGAAATGGTAGAGGCCTGTGTACTGTGCGATGTCAGTGCACGTTAAAGAACCCCAGGTGGTCGAAATTTCCGCGGCCCTCCACTACAGCGTCTCTCATGGGACGTTAAACCACAGGTATATTAATATTATGCGTTACATGATTATAGCACACCAGAACAGCTGGCACCGATCGATCGGACGCGGCACGCTGAACCTTTCTTGAGCTAAGTACTTTTGCCAGTGTCGCCTAATCGAAATTGGGGGGGCCTGGGAGAGTTGGCCGGCGAACCTGCAAATTCTCTGAACATCGCACCACGGCGACCAAAAAAAAAAAAAAAAAAGGCGTGCACGTGGAAACTTGATTTATGAGTCGGTGCCCGGCAGTCACGTCAACAGTGAACACAGGGAGATTTTTTTTCCTTTTTCGCCGAACAGCGAATGTGCTTGGACAACAGAAAGGAACCGCTGAACGTCGGTGAATGACAGGCGACGAAAGTGCACCCTTTCGCATTCATTACGTTCTAGCGTACGATTTACGGCGACTGTTTTGTGATATAAGTAGACGCCAAAATAAACAACGTAGTTACGTTGAGACCGAAGCGAATCAAGGCTCAATTAACCATACTTTGCTGTTGTCGACATTCCAAAACAAATACAGAAAACATGTCGTACAAAGAAAAGCCGTAGCTCAAGCTTCGTCGCTACTGAACTGCTGTGCGACGAGACGCACACTTATTCCGCGCCCTGCAGGAATCGTGACATGTTCTTCGCGTATAACATTTACTTAGCGCACACACCATTAACAAACTTGCTTTTCGCACTGTCTTGCAGAATCCAAAGGCTGCCACGAACTGCCGTCTTCATTTTGGCGCCTCACAGCCCTGATCGTGCCACGCTTCACGGTTCTGATGATCGCGTTTCACCGATGGGAAGTGGAAAAAAATTAATGTTGCTGCTGGGTAGACCTCACGAAGTGCATCCATAAGCGGCATTAGTTGCCGGCATCGAGCTAACAGAACCAGATATATAGATAAATATATTTGTGGTGCCACCCGCACGTGCCAACAATACTCTCACCACCAATGCCGCCGCGGAAAAAGAGGCGGCGTCTGCAACGGCGCCCCACAGATCCTTTCCCAGAGTCACCGCCAGGTGGCCGCGCATGCGCTGTACATGCATGCAAAAGGAAATTTTCGTTTGTGTGTACAACTGGTCTTCTTAAAAGACCGCGATGACAAGGATCTTTCATTAAAGTGCTCAATGCTGCCCTCATGTACTTTAGTCTAACGTACCCAAACAATCAGCTATTGTATGACCGATCAAAAATAATTACAACGCAAGAGAACGCTTTAGGTTGCACACCACCCCTGCACCCCCCCCCCCCTTTTTTTTTCACGGAATACCTCTTTCCTTCTGACTCACCCAATTCGTCACGGTGGCTTCTCATTGTTCCCCACCCCATCCCCCCGCTTTCGCAGTTGCCCTCGCCTCTACGTTTCATACCCTCTCCTATTTGATTTGGAGAAAAGGGTACGAAGCATACACACTCCAGCGCTAAGGAAATCAAGTTGTAAGCCTTGAAAATGACAAGTCCAGTTGTCGAAACGTCGGCTCCAGGACATAACCCCTACTTACGAAGTTCTCATCGCAAGCTACCATCTTCCCCTTCCTACCCTTCTTTTTGTTTTAGAAAATAAACTTCAGCTCCTTCGTAAATTTCATCGAGGATTCTGACACCGCTGCTAAGCCAAACAATGTTTAGGCAGTAACCACGCACCTTTAACTTACAATATGCATCGTATGGCCAGGTGGCGAGTAGAGGGATTTAGCCCAATTTTTTGGTGCATACCCGTTTATGATGGACCGCGACGACGACATGGCACGCCGACAAGCTGAGACCATGAAGACGACATGACCAGCCGAGACATCAAGGTGCTGCGCCCCTAAAGCTTTCATGGCTGCAGCAACGCGCATTAAACAATGATCCGAAAAGGCCGGCCGAGGAAAAATATTGGGCAGATTTGCGCACCCCTTCGATGAACAAAAGGGGATGGACCCCCCCCCCCCCCCCGCCCCGCCTTTGTCCCCTTCTTGTGCGCACGCTTATGAGCATGTCCACGTGCCTACATGCCGGGTAACTACCGGTCTCGTGTTGTGTTGAAGCGTTGAACACTCTCCACGGTACCGCCAGCACAAGCACCCCAGGCGCATGCGTTGCAATGACGAGAGAAAATGAAGGCACGGGACACCACAGCGCACATAACAGTCCCGCGCCACTACATGGCCGGCTTCCCGCGTTTGGGCGGGGATATTACCGCGCACTAATATGGAGAACCACGAGCAATAATGCAAAGGGGGTCTCGGCAAGTCCCAATTCTTTCAGGGTGGACGACGCATCCGACGAGGCCGTGTGCTGCGGCAGCCTGGTGAGGGGAGAGGAAATTGAATTTCGACCCCTCGGAACCAGTGCGAGTGCGGCCAATATACGAGCCGGCAAAAGAGCCGGAAGCGAAGCCACATTTGGCTCCCGAGTTGCGCCCCGATGGGGCCGACCGCCTGTAAACGCGCCACTGGAAACGTCGCCGCGTGGAGAGCCGAGCGAATTCGGCGAGACATATAAAGGTACACCAAGTTCGGATCTTCGTCGTTGTTGGCCTTTGCCACGGAGTGGCACATCGGTCGCAGTTCGGAGAAGTCGCCATTTCTTTTTCTTGCAGAGACCTTGAGTTTTGAAACCGGGTGGTGGAGCGATAAGCAAGACACAAGAGACGTTTGGAATGTTGGTCGTGTAGGAAAAAAAAAACAAAGAAAAAAAACACAAGGAATTTATTTCATAGAATTGAGGTTTTATCAAAGTACTCGCGGAGTGAAAACGCGAAAAGGTTGCAGCTAAATGACGCACGTACTTTAGTTTCCTACGTCAGTTCGCGTCGTATCAGCGTAATTCCGACTCGAACACTCACATGACACCTGGTATTACCTTCAGTGACCAGACTCGCAGCGACACAACGCGGTTACATCGTGCTTCTAGTAGTCGTTATGCCAAGAAAAATGTATTTAGAATAAATACAGAGTATATTTACATAGGAAATATAATGGCATATTTTGTATTTATTATCCTTTTCTTTTACTAAACCCGACAATAAGTTAAGCGCCTGTCCTATGTTGTCGTTCTCCTGTCGTCGTTTTTTTCCCGCTGCTTTTACCATGAAGGTCAACCATCTGGCCTAGTTTTGCACGCTCTAGCTAAAAAAAAAAAGTCGCATTTCAATTCATCTGTATTTTACAGCGTAGAACTGAAGGCTTGCCTTGTACAGATAACGGGATCAATAAACCAAAATAATCAGGAGTGGCACAGTAGTTACGGTGCCCGTCCTTCTTTCCCAAAAATGAAGGTTTCAATCCCGGCCGCGGCGGTCGCATTTATATGGTGGCGAAATGCTAGAGGATCATGTACTTAGATTTCCAGTGCGTGTTAACCTCATAGTTATATCGTGAATATGGCACGTGAAACGCCCCAGAAATTATTACTAATTAAGAAAGCAACTTGCGTCATTCGATGCGACGTGTAGTCGAAGCCTGTGCGTTTCTTGTCATCTGTGTCTTCACCAAAACATGCAAATTAAGTTAAAGCTCGGCAGACCAATGGTCTCGTCCTTTTCCAAATCAAGCAAAGGGAGCCATCTTAAGACAAACTTGATTTAACCGTACGTTCTGACCATAAGTGGATAACCATGAGCATTAATGGGAAACCGAAGAAATCGAATAGAGCAGACATGTGGATACTTGAGGCGCGCGCATTTTACAGATCAGAGAGAGAAAGAATTAACTTTATTAAAGGTCCTGAAAGGGCCTGGGCCGCCCCTTACGGTGGCCGGCCCGGTGGCTCCGCCCATGTTGGGACTGGGAGTCGGAGCTCGCCAGAGCTCACCACTTTGCTGGCTGCTCTTTATTTGTTCAGAGGTCACGGAAACCAATGCCGATGAATTAATAAATATTGGCCGAATAAAACCACAACATATCGCCTCCCTGCATATGGGAGAACGTGTACAGGATGAGTGTCTTGTCATTCTGTAGAAGGCGAACTACTACGCAGAACCATAAGAAACATCAAATGCCTGACCCGTTTGATGTAGTCAAATTTGATTGCACCTAGCCTAACTTGAAATAGTCGGTAAGAGGTTTCGCTGAAGGCCTCGAGCAATGTGTGACGAACGCAAGACGATCCCATGAGTCGCTGCATGGATCAAACCAACAACTGCAGTTTCTAGCTAATCACAATAAATAAATAAAAAACATATAAACATGGACTAAATTGACGAATGCACATATACAAAAGCCTGCTGCAAAGGAATGCCAGCGATTCAAGAAATTGTCGTTTAATTATTTAATTAATGATCACGACACTGCCAGACCTTAAACAGGCTCATTGCTATAGAGAAAACAAGATATTTAAGAATCATTCTGGAAGTAAAACAATAATTTTGTGCCATTAAGACCTAACAGACGATGGAACAAATTTAATAGCACCGAGGAGGTGTATCAGCAGAAAATAGAATTAAACGTTCCAGGTGACATAGAGGCAAACAAAAGTACGTTAGTTAGAAACCGGAATATCAGCTATGTGTTTTAAGAATAAATCGGTTGGATGATGAAACGGCCTTCCTTCGACAAAGAATTCCCTTCGCTGATAGCTATTGGAAAGAAGCTAGAACTGAAGCAATCATAAATTGAAGGAAACGGAAATAACAATTAATAAAAAGATATAAGACAGCACTCGGTCTGCACCGGGAAAAAATGCGAGTTCGAATACGGTGGTGTTTGCACTCAAAGGTTCACGATCTAGACAAAAGCGGCCCGGCAGCAGAAACACGCCCTCGGGCCTACTTATAGGCTTGACCAATTGCGATAAAGATGGTAACACTAGCATGCATTTCGGGGCGCTAAAACATTGTATGCTTCCGTCGATAAAGAAATGCGCCCACCTCCCCCGAAGGGAATCATGAGGAAATGCGAATGCATTTCGCGCTCTTCACTCCATTTATATATGGTGGTTGTGGTTCGAAGAAGGAAAAGGCGCCTGATTTCTGCAGCCCGGTCGGGAGAAAGGCGCAGCGCCCTTTTTTTTTCTTTTTCTTGTTTTTTTTAATTGTTTTTATTTATTTTTTTTAAATTTTTTTTTTCATGTATAGCTCCGCCGAGCTCCGCCGCAGTCCGCTTTTAGTTCACCCGCACGCTGAAGATTTTTATTGTTCAACAACGCACAGGAGAAATCTCCCACCGGCACCACCTTGAAGGTCAAGATTCATTGCCATATATACGGGGTGGCCAGTGAACGGTTGTGCTACGCGAGCGGTCGTTTTTCAACCAAGAAAGGTAATTGCAAGGCCTCTTTCTTTCGGTCGTATAAAATCCGCCGCGAAGGAATTCGTTTTACGTTGTTGACTTCCCATAAATGCTTCTAAATCCCATGCGCTCATCCGGCGATCATAGCAAAGTATTTACAGTGTGACATTCCAATTTATTGCTCTCACATTCATTGCTTTGCCCTTGCGGCGAAACTGTGACTTTTTATTTCTGAAATGGCACTGGGTCATTCCACGCCAAACGTCCCAGCCATTTCGGCGACCATCTCCAATATATTCGAAAAAAATTGTGCTGATTTGCTGCATTGAAAACAGTGAACTGCTGTAATATTTCGGAGAGAAAAAATTTTTTTGATCACGTGGGTGCCTTCCGAATTTCCCAGAATGTCGTCTGGGTGTTGCTTGTGAAAAAATTTATTCTAAGAGTTTAGTTTCTTCTTTCTATACGAAATTTGGTTTACATATTAAGCAAAAGCGCTTCTGTAAGGTGTTTGCAGCTCAATAATATTAGCGTAATTTTTCTGCCATATACGCCTCCAGGAATTTAGCCAAAATGCTCCATGTTTGCATTTTTTTCATTGCACTATTGTGACATGGATGAATAACTGAGTAATGTATAATTACTCCACAGAAGGTACGTTTTGCGTAAAAAATATTTTCAGACCCCTCAAGTTTCTACACATTACGTGAAAAAAATCACGAATTTACAGAAAATCGTCATTTTTGTCCACATTCATACGCAATTTGCAACCTGTGATGCTCCAATTAAAAATGAACTTTATACCTCAATCGAAAGCAAATGGACCGTTCTTCTCAAGTGGCCAGTTTTATCATTACAATTTTTGTTTTAAGGAAGAAAATAATTTTTGAAATTTACCCATTGACGACAATGGGGAACTTCAACCAGGAAGCTGTACGTATGACCAAATGGGAAGCTAGCCGTCAATGGGAAACTTCAAAAATGTTTTTCTTCCTTAAAACCAAAATTGTAATGATAAAAATTGCCACATAAGAAGAACTGTTCATTTGATTTCGATTGAGGTATAAAGCTGATTTTTAATTGGAGCACCACGTGGTTTAAATTGCATCACAATGTGGACAAAAATGACGATTTTCTGAAATTTGTGATTTTTTTTGCCGTAAAAATTGGAAACTTCAGGGGCCTCGAAATATTGTTTGCGCAAGATATACCTTTTGTAGACTAAGTTTTCATGGCTTAGATATTCATACAAGGCGTAATATTGCAATGAAAAATATGCAAACATAGAACATTTTGGCTAAATTCTTGAAGGCGTATATGGCAGAAAACAAGCACTAATATTATTCAGCTTCAAACACCTTACAGAAGCACTTTTTTTATTATGTAAACCAAATTTGGTGTAAAAACAACAAACGATACTCTTAGGAATAAAGTTTCTCACAAACAACACCCAGACAACATTCTGTGAAATTTGGAAGGTGCCCACGGGACCAAAAATTTTTTTCTCACTGTAATATTCCAGCAATTCACTGTTATCAATGCAGCAAATCAGCATGAATTTTTTTCGAATACATTTGAGATGGTCGCCAAAATGGCTGGGACGTTTGGCGTGGAATGACCCCACTGCAACGTCCAGCGCAACCATTTGTGGGAGCAACCCTGGTAAAACTGCAGGACTTCCTGTGCGCCTGTTCGCATTCTTGATTCCGGGCAATGAGGGCATGTTCTATAGCCGCAGAATCCGCACTTTGGAGTATTCACGAATCTTGTCTTGTCTGAGTCGGCACTGTGAATTTGTCTTATTAAGGCGAAAGCCTGAGATGCCTTGTCGAACGCGAAAGTTGACCGGTGTCCCGACTCGGAGGCGTCAAGACAAGGGAGACGAAAAGTCATTATCAGGTTATCTATGCAGCTTTATTTATTGTTTGTACTTATTCGGCTTATTGATCTTTATTATGCTATGCTGAACTAGTACATTGGTAATAGAGTCGTTTATGTACTGTTACGATCAGCCTTGCAAGCTATCATGGCAGAGGCAGCGGAGAATGCTCCTGTCACTCAAAAGTTCCTCCCGGGTTCCTTCGGGGGCGCAGGTCTAACCCCATTTTCCAGCAATGCCTACGAGCGTGCGGCGTGCTCAGGTGACCAGAAATCCAACCAAGGTGCAGCGAACAGCCCTTTGTTGCAAGATGCTGCCGGCGTGGAAAAGAGCTGCTGACATCTTTCCCAGCTACGTGGCATGTCTCTGCAGCTGGACGGAGCCATTAGCGGCTACAGGTGTGCTCGACAGCAACAACCACGTCTTAAGAGGTCACCGACTTGGCACCATCCGGTTCCCCTTCGGACACTTCCTTCTCGCCGACAATATTGAGTCGTCTGGGCGAGGTACGTGGACATCCACCTGTGTGGGGCATTGGTGTTCCCCAATTGGACTTCTCGTCCTTGCCATTTTGAGGAATGTGTTGTGCGTCCCGTTGCCTCCTTTCTGGGGGGCAGGGCGTTGTGGCGGCAGGACACCTTATTGGCGGGTGTTGCTGACACCGGTTTGATTGCCTCAAGTTGCCAGACTCGGGGCTTTAAACTTTAAAAGCCGAAGACTGTTTGTAAACTACTCTCTTCTCTTGATCTCTCAATATAAATAAACGTCTGTAATATCTCTCCTCCGAGCGCCTTCCTCTCTGCTGAAGATGGGCTAGTGGACCGGCGGCGGGCCAGCTACCTACCATGAGACCCGCCGGACCCGGTCGCAACAGTACATGCCCACATATGTATATAGGCCTCTGTGTGTGTATGTTTCTTTTTTTTTTTTCAGTTGTTCGCTGTTGTCTGCTGTACTCGTGGTGCCAGGAGTTTAGTCAGGCGTGTACAAACACGCCTTTTGCTCCGGCACCATGACATTTCATGTTTCATGTGTTGTCAGAACTTTAAATAAACTTCAAACTTCAAACTTGGGGCACGTAACCATGTGATGTCATCAGGACGACACAGATCGCCAGAACGTGTGACGTCACTATAACGTCCAATCACGTGACGTCGCAAGAAGACGTCATAAAATGACATAATCACATACTTAAAGGACATTCGATCATGAAGGCAGTGCAAAACAACGTAAGGTGCGGAAACTTTCGGTCAGAGACGGGGAAGGATCAATACGTCGACTGAAGAAAAAATTAAGGCAGCTTCGCCCTAGTGGTGCTAAGCCTGCAGGAAGTGCGGAGCTGGGCAGCCTTCTTTGTTTCGCTTCGGTTTTCTCTTTCTTTCCTCCTCTCTTTATTTCTTGTTCTCTTTTCCAGTTTTTTGTTAGTTTTTTTTGTCTCTTTATTTCGATTTTTTTCCCATTTTTCTTCCTATATTTTTTTTTCCTGTCTTTATCTCTTTCTATTTTTCGCTTGCTTCCTCTTTCAATTTTTATTCGAAGTTGGCGTTGTCGTGTTTCCCTAGCCATAGTAGTATTATCTGAATTTAATATCATGATCAAGGTCCTCGAAAAACAAGAGGAACAGGACTTCTCTTTGGCGCGAGCACGTGCTCAATATGCTATATGTTGTTACGCCAAGCGACGACGACCGCATACGATCACAGCACACGGACACCATACGACAAAATACGACAGCCCGGCACCCCTAAAGTGCTCCACACTTAAAAGAAGATGGCATTCGCCTTCCAGTCGTCTTAAGGCGAATGCATAAGGTACTGTAAATGTTTGTGTATCATTCTTTCATGGCATAAGTTGTTGGGCAGGGAAGGTCTTTTTTTATGTGAATACTTACATTACGTTCAGTCTTGTAGTTTAGATTTCCCCTCTGAAATTACCATACAGGGCGACCAAGCTTACGTCTCATTGGTGGTATTACAAGAACATATTCGGCTCACATGTTACGAACCACGTCAAACGATCTTATCAACGGAGTCGAAAAGCGGAGACAAGCGGTTTAGGCCTAAACACCACGGTTTCTTTATAGTTATTTTTTTTAATTACCTTGAGGTGGCGACACCAGCTGCTTGTTCATCGCTACCTATCGTTTAATATAAGTACTAATGTAGTATGACAACTACCGATCAGTTATTATCACGCACTGAACAGGCCCACGGCTGGCTACTGTGCACACACACACGTCATGCGGAAAAGTAAGCTTTCAAGGCGGGCTCACGACACCAGAGGTTTTAGCAGCTTTATTGCTAATCATGTATTTCTGCATTAATGCTTCAATTATTTATTAATAATTACTCAGCGAACAATCTTCTACATTTCACAAATATAAGAATGAGAAATGTTTATTTATTTCCTGACTTATCTACTATACTTTAAAGGTTCAGCGCCGTCCATTCCTACGGAGCCGCCGTGCTTCACAGCTCATTCCTACGTAAGTGCGCTACGATCTGCCGCGGTGGTATGTAGTTACTATGCTCGGCTGCCGACCCGCAAGTTGCGGGTTTCGATGCCGGCTGCGGCGGTCGCAATTAGGTGGAGGCGAAATTTTAGAGGGTCGCTTACTGTGCGACGACAGTGCTCGTTGAGAAACCCCTGATGATCGAAATCGATGAAGCCGCCGTTCATAAAACACTTCAGGAATCCATACATTTGGATACCCCTGTAGGAAATTTCCCTGTGTTGAAATTGACATGGTTTGTAACACTTTGCCGGAAGTGTCACAACACCGATAACACTGCGAAAGAAAGCCGTGCGACGCATGAAGGTCGGAGGTGTCTTTCGGTAAACTGAATTTTCTCGGCCAGAAAAATACTCTTCATTTTTTTTTCAACAGTTCTAACTCACGCAGCATAGACGGCGCGCAACAACGTGACATATGGCCGAGAATCCAGGCCAATCGTGCCGAGCACATCGCGAAAGCGCGACACAAACGATCCTCCAATGGCGTCAAGTCAAGGCTGAAAATGACGCCTATAGAGGGGACATAGGATTTTTCTCGCACCCCCGAAAAATCGATGAATCCTGATCACGCCGGATGACAGCGAGTCGAGATTCTTTGAAAAGACGCATCGAAAAGACACATACACTTGCGCGCCTTATGATTGTTTATCTTTCGTCACCCAGTTCTGGTTCCCGTAAGAATGGGACAGCCAGTGATATTTTGGTATTTTTTTCCCAGAGCAGTATGTTTGCGCCGGTGCGTCCACGAGCGTCAAAAATATCATACATCACGTTCTACTCCCGGTGAGGAGCCGACAAAGCGGAGATCGATATAATGGCTTCGGTGTCCGAGCTGTTCTGAAGGATGTGCCAATGGCGAAGATCTCTCCAGGAACAAAAGGAGGTGCCAACAAAAGAAAGCAATAACGGACTGCAGAACGAGAGAAAAAGAAGGCAGTTTAGAAGTGGCGAGCATGCAACCAACGAGAACGTAGAAGTCGACTGTTGCGAAGTAAGCGAGCAAAGACAAGAAAGAAAAAAGTGCAGGATTCAGTGTTATACGGCGAGATCTGGACGTGGCACAGCCGTCGAGCCTGCCCGCCTGTTGGCCCGCTCGTTCTATTGCGACCGATTGCGCGCGCCGTATTATATTGGCGAGCACAAAACTGCGAAGGCGGTATCGATTTCGCGGAGGCAGTTTTTGACGGTTGTGCCATTTGACGGTATAGTGCCATGCTTTTGGGCGCCTGCTGGCTGAGCGAGACAAGGAGAGCACGAAGTCGGCTACAAAAGCGAAAATCCCCGGAGGCGCTGAGATCGTTAGGCTACAGGTTACGCCTAACGTCGGTGCTCACAAGTTGTAAGAAGGAAACTGTCGGTGGAAGAGAAAAAGTAATGTTCCTCTTTTTAGTGGCTTTGTGTGGCGGGTGCAAATGTATGTGCTCCATGTTTCTCTCTCTCTCTCTCTCTCTCTTTCTCTTTAAGATCATTGTGCACTGTTCCACGCTGTAGAGTTTACCAGAATTCTTTTCTGTTGTTATGGTTATAGCCTGCTTTTTCTGGATCTTGTAAACTTGCGTGCAGCGAAGCAAAATCGAAAGGACAGAAAGAATGACAGAGACGAGCGCTACTGTCCGTTTTGTCTTTGTCTACACTGTACGCATGTTTGCAAAGGAAATCAACTTGCCCTCACGCAAACATTGTTTCCCCAATCATCTTGCTCTCTCTACACTCGAGGGCGCTTAGAGTGCAGGGGAAATAGATCTTAATAACTACCGCAGTGAAACTTAATAAGCAGCAGTCACGATCTGCACAACAGTCATCGTTGTGCTTGGCGGTTCTCGCGTTCCACAATAATAATTGTTGGATTATAATGTCTCAAAGCCCCGCTAGGATTATGAGGGACGCCGTACGGAAGGCTCCGGAAATTTCGGTGTCATGGGGTTCCTTTAAGTGCACCCAAATCTCAGTACACGGGTCCCAAGCGTTATGGCTTTCATAGAAAATGCGGCAGCCGCTGCCGGGATTCAATCTCACGACCTTTTAGGTGATCAACTTTTAGGCGATTACATGAAGAACTACGTTTTGCTCCAGAAACACGTAAATTGCTTCCACCCCGCTGCAACCAGCTTGTGCGGTACGGTCAAGGCCACTTCGCTGATTGAATGCGTTGCCTTGGGAAAGGCCACCTACGATCACGTGATGAGACATGGCCGCGCCCATGCGCCACTGCCGAAAATCGCCTATAGCTTAGCTGTGCCCCATGGTTTAGCAATCGAGCCGTAAAATGATCTGTTCCTGTTCGGTGACTAATGAAGTTTAATTATTCTTCTAACCATCTACCAGTGTACAGAAAAAACCAACGCCGTTTGACTCGAAAGGATTGTGCTTCACGTAGATAGGCGTATACGTGTCGTCAAGCAACAACCACACTACGGGACAAATTAATGATTTGGACCAATCGCGTTACTCTTTTTCTGTCGCTGTCGGTACTTCTTTTTAAATGCGAAGCATTTCTTAGCGAACTGCAGGCGCTTTGAGCGCTTTTATCTATCTGTGTATCTATCTATCTATCTATCTATCTATCTATCTATCTATCTATCTATCTATCTATCTATCTATCTATCTATCTATCTATCTATCTATCTATCTATCTATCTATCTATCTATCTATCTATCTATCCAGCCGCTTATGCCTAGGTGCTCTCATGATCGCCTCCTTAACTTTGGGTGGACCCAAATTAATATGGGAGGGTAAGAGGGTTTGAAGAATATGTCTGGTTGGTCGTGACTGAATAACGTGAAAATCTCGTCGCGCACGTCGTCAAACTCATTTCTTCGGACACGTGTGGCTCATACACGTAAACCACGGGCCCCGGTATGCGGGTATGCACCACAGGTGATTGACAGTTCATATCTACCCTAAATCTTACTAAATAGGATGTTTTGCAAACCGATCTCCAACTTTCTCATTAGAATTTTTCGCCCAGCTTCATTCCATCCAAATTGGGATAATTCACAGTGCCTACTGAGGCAACTGATCGGAAAACAAAAAATAGTGAGGCTTGCTCTATGCAATAATTAGCAACATGTCTTTGGTCGCGTCGTCAAAGAGTGCGTCGGAATATTTGTAA
>JALIZH010026737.1:0-16742 GCA_030522465.1 Rhipicephalus appendiculatus
GGTGGCGGCGAGTGGCCTTTCCGCCTATGTCGACGAGCCATGACCGCAAACCTATGCGTTTAAGTGCCGTCGCTTCAACCCAGCCGGGTCTTCTGTTGAACTGGCATGCGTATATGCGTTGTCCCATTTCAATTCTCCTGCTACGTGGGAGCTTTTCTTCCCCCCTGAGGGGTTTCCGCTGAGGGCTCCGGGACAATTGCTGTCAGCTGGGTTCTCATTTCTCGTCCGAACATCAATCTTCCTGGCGTTTGCCCTGTGGTGTTTTGAACAGTGTTGTGCTGCCTGAAGAGAAATCGCGCGATGCGGCGTTGCATTGTCCCAGTCTGATCTTTAGTAAGGGCGCGTTTAAGTTCTGCCACGTAGCGCTCGGCTTGTCCGTTCGTCGCTGGGTGGTAAGGGGCTGATGTCACAGAAGAGACGCCGTTGTCGCTGTAAAACTTGAGAATCTCCGTGGACACAAACGGAGTGCCGTTGTCCGAGACTACCTTGCGTGGTAGGCCGAACGTTGCAAACAACGACCGGAGAGTGTCAATAACTGCTGCCGATGTTGTTGTAGTCATTTGCTTTACCTCAAGCCACTTGGTGTATGCGTCTACAACCACCAGGAATGAACACCCTTCAATAGGTCCAGCAAAATCAATGTGCAGGGTGTGCCAAGGCGTGTCTGGTCTTTCCCATTCAGGAATAGGGGCTCTTGGTGGGGCTCTGTGGTTGCATTGACAAGGCTGGCAATCTTGCACTGTTCATTCTATGTCATGGTCGATACCAGGCCACCACATATAACTTCTGGCACACTTCTTCATGGCAACAATGCCTCGATGACCTGCGTGGACAAGCGACATGGCTTGTCCGCGAAGTGCTGCCGGAATCACAACTCTTGATCCCAAAGTGATGCAGCCGCGATGAGTGCTTAACTCCGTAGCTCGCTTGCGGTAAGCGTTGAAGTGTTCACCCTTTAGCTTCTGCACCTTGCCTTCTTGTATAGCTGCGTAGACTTCCTTCAAGACAGTGCACTCCTGCGTTGATGCTGCTACCGTGTCAGCTGTTAGCGGAGGGGTTCGGCAGCGCCTCGAACATGAGTATGTCACCTGGCGGGGGTGGTTCGTCGATTGTGGTGTCCAGCGGCAGGCGGCTTAGTGCGTCAGCGTTCTGGTGTTTCTTACCAGTGCGATGTACGAGTTCGTAATCGTACGCCGACATCTTGATGCACCATCGTGTCATTCGCGGCGACAATGTCTGTGGCATTGGCTTCTGGGGGACCCATGATACCCAATAAGGGCCGATTATCTGTAATGAATGTCACTCTTCTGCCGGTAATGTACTGGCGGAAGTGGTCTGCTGCGTAGACGATGGCAAGTCCCCTCTTTATCTAGCTGGGAATAATTCCTCTCTGCCTGCGATAGGGTGCGCGATGCGAAAGCAATCGGGGCTTCCCGTCCCTGGTCGTCAGCTTGGGAGAGGACTGCTCCCACTCCGTACGGTGATGCGTCGCAGGCTAGCAGTAGGGGTCTCCTTTCGTCGTAGTGTCGCAGAACAGTAGACTTCCGAAGTAGTTCTTTAAGGGCAACAAATGCTTTTTGGTGGCGTGGCGACCAATTCCATGGGACTTCTTTCTGGAGTAGCTGGTACAGATCGTTGGCCACTGTAGCTCGATCTTCTAAGAACCGGTCGTAGAACGTTAATAGCCCCTAAGAACGACTGGAGCTCTTGCTTGTTAGTAGGTGCTCGTGCTTCGGTGATTGCTCGCACTTTGTCTTCAGTAGGATGAATACCGTGCGCGTCAATTTGATGTCCAAGAAACTTCACTTCAGGCACCGCAAACACACATTTTCCTTGCTGATGCGCAAGTTAGCATTTGATAGCCTTTCAAGGATGAGCTCCCAAACGCTCAGCGTGCTCTTCAGTGGAGGCGCCACCGACAATAACATCGTCCAAGTAGACGCAAACTCCCGGGATCCCGTTAAGTGTAGACTCCATAAATTTCTGGAAGATTGCTGGTGCTGCAGCTATGCCGAATGGTAGCCTTTTGACTTTGTAGAGACCCTTAATGGTGTTTATCGTGAGCAGTGCAGACGTTGGTTCGCTCACCTTCAGTTGCTGGTAGGCTTGTGTCAAGTCCAAGGTGCTGAAGATCCTTCCACCACGAAGCGTGCTAAAAACCTCCTCTGGGGTCGGTAGTGGGTAGGAAGATGCTTTTGTCGCCAGGTTGACAGTGCTCCGGTAGTCTCCGCAGAGGCGTAGGGTACCGTTCTTCTTTCGGACGACAACGAGTGGTGTAGCCCATTCTGAATGTTGCGTCGGTTCGATGATTCCTTGTTGCTGCAGTCGGTCAAGCTCATTCTCGACTGACGTTTGCAGGGCAAAAGGTACCGACCTAGCTTTCAAAAATTTAGGCGTCGCATCCTCCCGCAGTTCCAGTGTGACTGGAGGTCCGTTGATTCCTGGTATTTCTTCGGAGAAAACCGCTTGGTACTTCTCTTGAAGCTGCTCCACTGACGGATAGCTGGGTGTGTGGTGAACTCCGCCAATGACCACTCCAAGAGAGGTGAACCAATTTCGTCCCAACAGGCTTGATCCAGAGCCGTGGACGACAAGCAGTGGTAGCTGATGGGTCTGACCGTTGTAGTACACGTCTACGTTGGCACAGCCCAGTAGTGGAAGGGAATGTCCGGACCACGTTCTCAGCTGCGTGTCGTCTTTCTGGAGAGCTGGCGCGTTCTCATGCCAAGTGGCGCGAAAGGTGTCCTCGCTGATGAGCGTACACGCTGCTCCGGAATCCACCTCAAACCTTATGGGGCGTTGGTGTACCATGATTTCTGTGGTAATCTTTGGTCTCGTGCCGAGGTTCACAACGGCGTTTAGATCATACAGTGCCGATGACGTCCGTGGTGTGCTCGTGTTAACTGGCATCTGGCCCTCTTGTGCCTCGACATTGTTGTTCCATTGCACTGAATTCTTCGGCCGGAGCTGTTTGCGCTTGGTGATGCATGCCTTTTCAAGGTGTCCCCGTTTTTGGCAAAAGTTGCAGGTAGCTGTTTTGAATCGGCATACCTGGGGATAGTGCATGTCATCGCATCGCCAACAGCGCTGTGTTTTTTTCCTTCCATTAGGCGTAGACGTGGAATGGTCTGACTGCTGACTGGTGTGATGTACCGGTTCGACGTTCCGTCGAATATCCCCCCTGCTGGTGACCGGCGCTCTCCGCTCGCTGGGCGATGTCATATGCTTTGGAGAAGGTCAGACTCGTCTCCGCGAACAGGCGTTGTTGGAGACCTTCATCGCGCAATCCGCACACAAAACGGTCCCGCAACATAACGTCCAAGGGGGAGCATAGTGGTGTTAGCAGGTGTGGCCGTCGATCCTCCCTCCTGCGCAGTAGCTGAAGTTGTCAAGGTCGACGGGCCGAAATTACAGTCAGCAGCGAGCTTTTTTGAGTGCCGCCACATATTCGCTCACTGTTTCGCCTTCCAGTTGGTCTCGCCGTTGGAAGCGGGCTCGGCTGTAGACCTCTGATGGTCTTGGGTCGTAGTGCTTCTGCAGCGCAGCTACGATGTCGTCGTAGTCTACGGTTGCTGGAGTGCGTGGCTGAATCAGGGCACAGACTGTGTCGTATGTATGCTCCCCGCACAGCGTTAGCAGGTTGGCTCTCTTCATTGCTGCATCAGTGATGTTGTTAGCCTCGAAGTAAAATTGCAGGCGTCCAAACCACGATGACCATGATGAGCCGTTGAATTCGGGTAGCCGAATTTGGAGCCCGTGCGTAGCCATGACTTGTAGCTTGTCAAAAGCGTTGCGTAGCGCAGGTCCAAATCCACTTCCTCGTCGCCACTGTTATGTCCGGATGTGTCGTCGGCCCAGAGACGTACGCGCGGGGCGCGGTAGCCTCAAAAGCATAGACAGCCAGGAACGGTTAAAAACGTGTTTATTCCTACTTGGAGGCGGCAGCCGAACTGCCGGGGAAAACGCGCGGTGACTCGTTTGTAACGAGCGGGGGGAGAGGGAAGGAGTCGACAACCGGACGTCCGCAGGAACGGTGTACCGCTTCACTCAAGACGTTCGGGGGGCTCGCTCGGGAACAAAGGTGCGCTTGGGACACAACACTATCCTTATGAAAGTGTTGAATCTTAGCAAGCGGCCACATGAACGTTTATGATGATGATGATGACTCCCTTAATAATGAACGCGCTGAACTGATGATGAGGGCGCTGATTATGGTAGTGATTATTATAACGATTGATGCGTTGAAACATTGGAGAGCAAACTTCCCATGAACGACAAGGAAGGGTGATGGACGCAGTAAAACTGGTGCAGCGTCCACATATGTGGACACATGTTTTCCTCTAGAACTAAAGCTAACGTTTCCAGGTTAATGGTTCGGTCCCAGTTCTGTATGTATGTAATGACATATACGCGAAAAAATATTTGCTGACACTACTGGATTAGCCGTGGGATACAGAGGGCTGAAACGGCCGAAAAGATCTCATCATTTCAACCGTAACTGGGCCCTCTTTTTCTTGCCCACCCTCAAGCAGTATGTATCGGTGAACTTCTGAGGTATGAATAAATAAATGAAATATACTGTGCATCATTTCCGGAATATTTTCATAACAAGTGCTAATTTGCGTTCTTCTTTTTTTTTCGTTGAGGGTGTGGGAATCGAGCGCGCCCTCCCCTTTGGCGCCTCGTTCCCCAGCTAGCGCGAGTGCTGGCCCCGTGCTCCTCGAGCGCCGGGAACATGGCCACCGTGGTTTCGCCGCCAGGCCTTTTTTGTCTGGTGCAAGCCACGCGTCGCTCTTCCCTGCACGGAGACACGTTGTCCGAACTTGCCCGGACAATGCCTTCCCCTCGCATCACGCTAGCACACGTGACGGTGCTTCGCCGATCTTCATAGGCCACCCGTGACAGCCTCCTTTCCCCTGAGCTTGCTCCCGCCCGGCGCTCGCTCGCCGTGGCAGATGCTCACAGGCCGGCACGAGAGGTAGACGCGCTGCTTCTGCAGGCGGCTTCTCGTACGTGCGCTCGGCTGCTGCCCTTTGTGTGCTAGCCGTAGCGCCTGCCGGCAAGCGTTCACTCGGTCGGTTTTGCGGAGTTACCCTAACGGCCCGCAATCCCGTGATTGTCGGACTGTGCTGTATCTTGGGTTAATAAACCCGTGTTTGTTGTCGACCTGCCTCGAGTGCCATCTCCGCGCCGTGTCGGAGAGTCGACGAACCCGGCCGTAGCGTCTTTGAGCGCGACGGCAGTGGAGAGCGTCGCGTCCCTTCCCGGTCGCTTCGTAGGGTAAGCTTGTGTAGCAAACCTATCTCCACATAACTGGCGCCCAACTTGGCTTGGGCATGGCTTCAGAGCAGACCCCTTCGAGGCGCTCGTTCCTGCTCGATCCCGCGGCGACGGACTTAATCTCGTTCGATGCGGACGAACCCGACAGCACGAGATACTGTCGCCTCGACGGCCCTCTGCTTTCGGTCACCGGGAGAGATCCCTTTTTTGGGGCCCCCCTATGGTGATACTGACCGCTCGAACGTGGACTACAGTCCCAGCCAAGCCAGTTGCGGGCTTGCTCAGCTGTTTGAGACGCACGCGGAGCACGCGCTTACGGGCCCCTGCAATGCGTCGTCTCCGCTCGCTGGCCTTCCCTTGTCAGCAGCGCAGTTGACTGCCCAACCCGCCACACCCGAGCCTTTGTTCCTAGGCCACTTAGGTGAGGGCATGCACGCGCTCACTGACCCACCTTGGTTAGGGGCGCAAAGGGTTGACAATGTTGTCCGCGAGCCAGCTCGCTTTACCGACAACGTCGCCGCGTTTGCCGACGCTCGCATGCCTCAGACTCGCGTAGAGAGAGAGAGAAATAACATTTATTTATACATCCGGCGTGTAGGAAGTCCCCGGCCTCGCAGGGCGCGGATGTTCCCTATCTTAAGATTACGGCTATTAGAGTCGGATAATCTCAGAGCCCAGACCTCGAGGATGTTGTGCTCCGACTAGGCGACAGTTACTCGGGTGCCTCCGCGCCCATTAGACGGGTCGTCGGCTCCTTTTCTCCGTTGCTTCGCCAAAGCCTCCTCAAGCCACTGGATGGCCCTTTCAGACTCGCGTAGGCGGCACTTTCGACGGACGTGAGCCACCGAGCTCCGCCCTCGATACGTTTGCCTATCGCGTGAGGCCTCATGCACCCGTCGGTGCGGCAACAACCCCACCCTCCTCCATGCCGTTTACTGGCCCTTTTCGGTCTGACGTACATGCCGGAGAACAGGCGCGCGACCCTGTCACGGCCGCGCCTGCGTCGGAGCAATCGCCGCTGCACGCAACTGCGGCGCAGCTCCTAAACGTCCTGTTGGAAGCGGCGCGCTCGTAGCCTTGTGCTTTAAAGGAAGACCCCGAGTCCCCTCAGCCAAGCACGCCGAGTAGCCTAAGGGTACCTCTGCCCGAGTACAGCGGTTATTCGGACCGCATGAGTGCCACGGAGTACCTCGAGGCGCTGCACCGCTATCAGCAGGCCACGCGGCTGAACGACAGCGTAATGCTAGGCAGTGTGTTGCCTGTATCGCTGACAGCCCAAAGGGCACGGTGGTACCGACTTGTCGGCCAGCAAGCTCGTTCGATGGAGGAGTTTAGGGCGCTATTCCGTAGCGAATTCCTTCCTCCTGACTATGAGCGCCGCATGCGTCGCGAGCTAGAGCTTCGAACGCAGCATCCCGACGAATCTCTTCTTGAGTACGTCCGGGCTTTGCAGGAGCTCTACCTCCTTGCCGACCCTACGGCATCAGACGCTGAGAAGGTGGAGCGAGCCATTCGCCAGGCTCATCCAACCTTCGCCGCTTACCTTCCGGAGCGCCCGTTATCGTAACCTAAACGAGCTGGCCTCCGATGCGAAGCGTATTCAGGGCGACATACTGGCGGCGAGAGCCTACCGCCCGCCGCCACCGCCGTCCGCTTCTCTCGAGCCTCGTTGTGCGTGGGCTGGTGGCGACTTGTCACCCCGTAGTCCCCTGAGTCACCAGGCGGCCTCGGCCGCGAGAGAACAACGTGACGCGCCCGCTGTGTCGGACCGCGCTCTCGACCCGTACTCGTACGCACGGGCGTGCCCCTTTGCCCTGCAGGGCGAACGAGAACGGGACCCCCGTGCCCCAATGCACGAGGGGAGATCCGATCGCGGAGCCCCCCACTGCGGCTAGCGAACGGAGAACTCCCGGCTCTTACGAATCGCCAAAATCCCCCACTGATGGCGGAAAAGGCGTCGTCTGCTACCGTTGCCATGAGCGCGGCCACACCGCGCGAACATGCAACGCGCCCCAACCGACGCAAGGGCCTGCTCGCCCGTCGGGAAACGGGGCGAGCCGTCGGTGAACTCCCCCTCGCCGGCGGCTACAGCAGTACGAGAGCACGGGGGTGTAACCCAACCTCTGGCACCGATGGCGTGTCGCGCTGGACATGACTTTCCAGCCACGCCGGCGCCGTTCATCGCCCTTACGATCGCTGGTCGAGAGTTTGCGGAGTTGCTGGATAGCGGGGCTTCGATCTCGTTGTTCGGCGAAGAGGTTTTGGCTCATTTGCGCGACCGCTCTGTGCGCATTCGAGCTTGCGACACTGCCTTTCATCTCCCCAGCGGTACCGCCACTTCGTGCGGCGCTGCGCGGTTGGTTGTACGCTGGGAGAATCGCGCGCGCCGTCAGCGCTTTGTGCATCTCCCTGGTCTTTCCGTGCCGGTGATTCTCGGTCGCGACTTTCTCGCGCGCACGGGTATCGTGATTGACGTCGCAAGCGGAGGCTACAGAGACGGCCCTTCCGGCGCTCTACGGCCATTCGCTACACCTCCCGTGGTCACGGCTGCCCGTCGCTGGACGTAACGAGAGAGCAGGAGGAGAGCAGACAAAGCGTAGCCCCCCTCGGCTCGTGTCCCTCACTCCGACGCCAAGACTGGCCCTTTGGTCGGCGCGGCAGAAAACGGTGCGTGCCTACCGCTTTCTCTCGAGCATAGCGCTACCGCGGTGAACGAGGTCTCGGCTACGCCGGTGACCACCCCGGTAAGCAGCAGCTCGGATCGCTCGCTGCCGCCTTTGCGTGACAGCTTGTCGAAACGTAAGAAGGCGCGCCTGTCGTCGCTGTTGACTCGTTTCAGTGACATGTTCACCGAACGACCGGGTTGCACCTCTCTTGTGAGGCACCGGATTGACACAGTCGACGCACAACCGTGGAAGTGCGATCCTCGCCCCGTCAGTGTGGCCAAGAGGAAAGCGATTGACCAGGCATTGGATGAGTTGATTGAGACCGGAGTTGTCCAACGCTCAAACAGTCCCTGGGGTTCACCGGTGGTAATGGTCCCCAAAAAAGACGGCTCCTACCGTCTCTGTGTGGACTACCGCCGGCTGAACGAGGTCACGAGGAAGGATGCTTATCCTATGCCTAACGTTGACTCGATCGTGGCTGCTCTAGGCGGTGCCTGCTACTTCAGCACCTTTGATGCTAGCCGCGGTTACCTGCAGGTTCAGATGGAGCCGGCTGACGCGGAGAAAACTGCGTTCACCTCTCACAGAGGCCTGTACGAGTTCACCCGCATGCCGTTTGGCTGTTCTGGAGCTGCAGCTACGTTCCAGAGACTGATTGACCGCATTCTCGGGGATGCTAAATGGCAATTCGCCATGGCATACCTCGATGATATCGTCATCTTCTCTCGAACGTTCGAGGAGCACCTCCACCACTTGGAGGAAGTCCTTGAGAGGTTGCGTGCCGCCGAGTTGACTCTGAACCCGAAGAAAGCTCAAATAGCTGAGACTCGCATTTCACTATTGGGCTTTACCATCGAGAGCGGTCGCGTTCTGCCGTGCGAGGAGAAGGTACAGGCCATTGTGGAGTACCCGACGCCGGCGAACATTCAGGGCCTGAGGCGCTTTTTGGGCATGGTGAACTACTACAGACAGTTCATCCCAAACTGCGCGGACCTCCAAGCGCCCTTGACCGCTCTGTTGAAAAAGTCGGCACGATGGAGCTGGGGCCCAGAGCAAGAGCGAGCCTTTAAGGCGCTATCCGAAGCTCTAGTGGCCACAGCCGATCTGAAGCTGCCCGACCTCAACAGGGAGTTTGTTGTCCAGGCGGACGCGAGCGACCTGGGTCTCGGGGCGGTGCTGCTTCAGGAGCACAACGGCGTCCTCCGGCCTGTCGCCTTTGCGAGGCGGTCACTTAACGCCGCCGAGCGCAACTACAGCGCGACTGAAAGGGAATGTCTCGCTATGGCCTTCGCCCACTGAACAGGCGGCGCGACGGAGCAGTACTACTAGCGCCACTGTGTGGCGAAAATTCGAACCGGCGGGTCGGCCGGGGAGTGGCGCGGCGTGCTGAGGCGGTACGTGTATTAGAATGCAGCTGCCTGCATAGTTTCGGATGGCGCAAAATGTCGACAATAGTTCTGTGCGGCTTTAAACCTGAGCGGAAGAGTATTTCCGTCAATCTGTGCTTCTGAAAGGCGAGAAGTTGTACGATGCTGGACACGTTTATGAAGTGAAGGAGACAGACGGCGTTGTTGTAAGCGCGCGATGTCATTCTCAACAAGGGAAACAACTATACGTCGTCTCTTTGCGGGTAAGTAGAGCGTACGCTTCCATTTCAATCCTAAAGATTGCCGTTTTGTCCCGCCTTGGCGAATTGACTTCGCTTGCATTTGGTAGACAGCGAAGATGAGCTGTCACAGCCGCGGAGGCGCGACTGCGCTGCGCCGGCTTGGCTGGTTAATTGGCGAAGGAATGAATTGTACGACGGTGTTCTTTGGTTCAAACGCGATCATTTGAACTTGCCCAAATATCTTGCATTTACTAATCTGCGTTCGAGCCCTAGTTTACCGTTCGCTCAATGCCAAAAAGCCATGCATGCGGCAGCTGGCAAATGACCCGCGGTTGCAAAATTCCGTGTTTGAATCGATAAGTACTGTACAGGAGACACATCTCAGCGACAGTGACGTTGAATACCGCGTACTGCACTGTATGCACTACGGGGCATTTTGCATGTCGTAAAGATGGACTAAGTGATCAATTCTTTGGCGCAAAATAGGGCGGTCGCTCTGTACGCATGCTTGGGTGATTCATGTGATTTCGCGATCAGGAGTGTAATTGTTCTGAGTTATTGTGATTACAGCTGCACGAGGCCGACCGATATGTCCTCGAAGGCTCATGCGACTGCAGGTACGGCGCGGCTGGCAACTGCAAGCATTGCGCTGCCGTTGCCATTTATATGAACAGAAAAGAGGAAGCGTCATGCACCTCCCAACCGCAGACGTGGAGAATGCCGTCGAAAAAGGCGCATCCGAGTGACAGGGCACCCATTCATGAACTTTTCGGCGGTAAGTTGGCGCACGAGGAAAGCGCATATCGCGTAAGGCGGTTCGCCGCACACGTATATATGTAAAGTTACCAGGCACGCTGCGAATCCAGTATTACGTCAGAATCGTACTTATATCAGCTTCCAGTAGCGTAGCCAGAAATGTTTTTTCAAGTGGGGGGAGGGGGGGGGGGGGGGTTCAATCATAATTTATGTTCGTGCGTGCGTTTGCAGGTGCATCTGAAATGTACGTGCGTGCAATAGCGTGTTCCGAGGGAGGGGGGGGGGGTGTTTACCCCCTACCCCCCCCCCCCCCTGGCTACGCCACTGTGGCCCACCAGTGAGTGCTCGTGCGTCTTAATTTTTTTTAAAAAGACCGAGCTGGCAATTCGGCTGCTTCATCAGACGGTAATGCACGTGCGTGGGGCGCCTACGTTTGAGCAAGCGCGGCCGGTACGTGAGCCACAGAACAGAAGCACGTGAACGCCTAAGACCCTCCGAGGCACGCGGCACCCGTGAGGGCGCCGCGTCGTTCTACACACCTGTACTGTGGCAGAAGCGCACGGGCCTTCACGGCTGTGGCAGTCTTTCACGCAGCAGTAGCGGCGCTTGTTGGCTTTCGTTCCGCTCGAGGTACTGGCGGTACCGGTGTCCCCATCAGTGTTCATCGTACCACGGAATCGGGGCGTGAACACGAGGTCGCAGGCGCTGCGCTCGCCGAATGAAGCCAACTGAACCGCCTCACAGGCCGCGTCCCACGGCGCCGAGGCCGACCCGCGGGTTCCGCGGCGTGGCGATAGATGGCGTGAGCGCGTTCGCAAACTCCACTGAACGGAGCCTATAGTTTTTGCTCTCCGGAAGTTCGACTGCTACGTCGACGGTGTGTCATTCGTGGTGGAAACGGACCACATGGCACTCACCTGGCTTAAGCGCTTGCGCGAGCCCTCGTGCCGCCTCGCGCGCTGGGCGTTGACATTGCAGCGGTACAACTTCGTTGTGCGCTACCGGAAAGGGAGTTCAAACGTCGTGGCTGATGCCTTGTCGCGTGCCCCCGTTTTGACCTCTGACACTGCTGTCCGCCACTCCCGAGAGCAGTCGCACCTAGTAGACTCCGGGGCCTCCTGCTCCAAGGAGTCGAAAGGCTTGCAACCCGACGGCGAAGTCACTTTCGAGTCGATTGCCTCGGGTGAAGACGCATACCTGGTAGACCCTTTGACGTCCGACGGTATCGTCTTCAGCAGAGAGGACCTACTCAAGGCACAGCAGGACGATCCGTTTTGTCAGCAAATTGTTGACGGGCTCAATGAGCTGAGCTCCCAAGAGGAGCGTGGCGGTCAACCCGCCGGGTGTAAACGGACAGCTGGTATTGCTGTCGGCGCCGAGTGCCGGACGCAGACTGGTATTGCTGCGGGCACGTTGGACTCGTATCTGCTTGATGCTGATGGTGTTCTCCTGCGCTACGTCCCATCTGAAGAAGCTCCCCGGGAGTCTTTCAAGGTGGTGATACCCCGCAGTCTAAGGAAAGCCACCCTCGGCTATTTCCACGACTCGCGGTTGGCCGGACATGCGAGTGGCCTTAAGACTTTTCGAATGTTGTGCCGCTCTGCTACCTGTCCTGGCATGAAGCGTGATGCCCTTCACTACGCCCGCTCATGCCGCGTGTGCCAATGCGTGAAGCCTCGTGGGGGCAAGCCTCCCGGGCTCATGCAGCCGATCGACAGCCAAGAACCCTGGCGAGTCGCGGCCTGTGACATTATGGGACCCTTCCCAAGAAGCCGGAGAGGCCATGTTTTTCTCCTGGCAGTCACAGATCACTTCACGAAGTGGGTCGAGTTGTTCCCCCCTTCAGAAGTTAACGGCACCCGCAATCTGGGACAAGTTGAACGAGGTCTTCACCCGCTTTGGCGTTCCGGCGGAGTTGATCACGGACAATGCGTCCTATTTCACGGCCAAGGTGTTCGTGGATGCGTGTGCTGCCTTTGGCATTAAGCACCGTAAAACAACCACGTATCACCCACAGGCCAACCCGACTGAGCGGATAAACCGGAACCTCAAGCCCTTGCTGACAGCCTTTGCGCAGCAACACAGGGATTGGGATGCCTGTCTTAATGAGATAGGCTTCTCCTTGCGGTCCACGGTGAACCGTTCGGCAGGGTACACGCTCGCTTTCCTCAACTTCGGGAGAGAGCTGCCTAACCCCATGGACCGTGTTCTGCGGGGCGGAAGTGAGGCGTGCGCCCCGAAAGCCGGCCCGTCTGGCTATGCGGAGGAACTGCGCTCACGGATGGACGCAGCCCTCGACCTGGCGCGTTCCAACCTGGCAAAAGCGCGAGCTGGACAGAAGGCTCAATACGACCGGTCGCATCGGGACGTGCACTACGATGTCGGCGATCTCGTCCTCAGACGCAACCACGTCTTGAGTGACGCCGCCAAAGGCATCTCGGCCTCCCTGTCGGCCAAGTGGTTGGGCCCATACCGAGTGCAGACCAAAGTGTCGCCTCTGGTGTACAAGCTGGCTGACTCCCAAGGGAGACAAGTCGGCGGTCCAGTTAACGTCTCCGACCTCAAACCTTTCGTTGCCCGTAGCAACGACTTGGGAGGGGGGAGGCAGTCACCGAACCGCAGGAAAACCGTGAAAAGGCTGGCCCCAAGCCACGCCACCGGTACAACCTGCGGAAACGCACTTAAGCAACATTTCTCCTACTAGGAGGTAGCTGGACTTTATTCCATGCCACGTTAGTGAAAGGAGAATAACTGCTAAGGTGGGCAGACACACGTCTGAAAGTGGTAGAAGGCCCTCTTGGTCGAAAATACCCACTGATGTGTTTTCAAGCCTTACCCTGGCAAGAGCCCCTTTGTTGGGCAGCACAGTCAGGCAGCCACACTTTTTGGCATGCCCGCTATGCCGGGGGGCACTCCTGTCCAACCCCCTTCGTCACCCTGTCGTCTCCCTGCGCCTGGCTCTTCTGTGCCGCCAGCCTGTTCCTGACCAGTTGGCCTGCTGTCTCCTGGTCTGCCCTGCGCTGGCCTGGTCCCCGCCTTCTGTCCTCCTGGCAGCACCTTCCTGCCCAACCCACCTGGCGGCCTCGGCAGCCGCTTTCGGCGGCTGGTCCGCCCATTCAAGCTTTGGCCCAGGCCCGAGCATGGTCGCTCCGGCTTCCGTTCCTGGTTGCCTGCCGTTCCTGCCAGCTGTTCCTGCCTGCCCTCGTCCCAGCGACTTTCGGCGGTTGGCTGCTGCACGCACCTTGCAGCCACGCCTCGTACGTTCCCGGCTGCCATCCTCAGACCGGTGAACTGCAAGCGAGCTGGCTGCCACCCGTTGTGCTGTGCTGCCCCGTTCCTCCTGGGCTGCGGACCTTCTTCCTGGCAGTGGGCTCTCCCTGGTGTGGTGAAACTTTGGTGGAGCTTTTTGTGGTACTTTTGTGCGACCAAGGCCGACCGTGGACTCGTGTCAACGGGAACGACAACCTCGTCTGTCCGTGCTGTGCGGCAACGTTCTTCTGACCTGGACTTCGTGTAGACGACATCCCCTTTTGGACATTACCCCGTTGGCCAGCCCCCTCGCGGCTGAGCTGACCTTGCCACTTGGCCTCGGACAGCCTCTTTCACAGGCTGGCCTCGGTCTTTAGGAGGGGGGGGAATGTGGGAATCGAGCGCGCCCTCCCCTTTGGCGCCTCGTTCCCCAGCTAGCGCGAGTGCTGGCCCCGTGCTCCTCGAGCGCCGGGAACATGGCCACCGTGGTTTCGCCGCCAGGCCTTTTTGTCTGGTGCAAGCCACGCGTCGGTCTTCCCTTCACGGAGACATGTTGTCCGAACTTGCCCGGACAATGCCTTCCCCTCGCATCACGCTAGCACACGTGACGGTGCTTCGCCGATCTTCATTGGCCGCCCGTGACAGCCTCCTTTCCCCCTGAGCTTTCTCCCGCCCGGCGCTCGCTCGCCGCGGCAGATGCTCACAGGCCTACACGAGTGGTAGACGCGCTGCTTCTGCAGGCGGCTTCTCGTACGTGCGCTCGGCTGCTGCCCTTTGTGTGCTAGCCGTAGCGCCTGCCGGCAAGCGTTCACTCGGTCGGTTTTGCGGAGTTACCCTAACGGCCCGCAATCCCGTGATTGTCGTACTGTGCTGTATCTTGGGTTAATAAACCCGTGTTTGTTGTCGACCTGCCTCGAGTGCCATCTCTGCGCCGTGTCGGAGAGTCGACGAACCCGGCCGTAGCGTCTTTGAGCGCGACGGCAATGGAGAGCGTCGCGTCCCTTCCCGGTCGCTTCGTAGGGTAAGCTTGTGTAGCAAACCTATCTCCACAAGGGACAAGGGAGCAGGAGAACGCGGAGGTATTGGTTAAAGAGACGCTAAAGGCAACATACAACTCGGCGTAGATTTTTGAAGTAGCATTCCAGAAACGTGGTAGTGCTTGTTTCGTGCCAGAGAAATGCTTAGTTTGAAAGAAAATCACGCTTTAGTGGTCCACATACTGTTAGCGCAATCAAAACCGGCGGCCTCCAAAGGACTCGTGACGTAAGCACTCTCCAACGCCGCCTTTAGCGGGCTATACGCCAGCACCTTCCGTTATCTGGCAACATTGAGTATCCACCGAAAATGCACGTAAGAATATTTCCTGTTACTGCAGTAAAACCTGTTGTGCTTGTTTCGCTGGTAGCTGCTGCTTGCATTGTAATGCGATGTTTTCCGCGGTAGTGCTTGATACTTGGACACTGCTGTGTAGCGTTCGGAGATCCATGAAATCCGGTCGTCTGTGCCGAAATACAGCCACACCGTGTTTGCATGTGTATTTGTGGTTCAAATAGGAAACAGCGCGGTAAGAACGAATACAAAGCATGGAATGAGCAACGCACCACACGTAGCGCTTCGTGTGGTGTGTTGCTCGTTCCTTGCGTCGTCTTTGCTCTTACCGCGCTGTTTCCTGCTTGAATATGTTCATCCAACCAGCCAACACGTTCACCGTATCTTTGGTGGCACCGTTCGGTGAGCCTGTGTTTACACCGCTGGTGCTCCATGCCGCCGAATTGCGACCCAATCAACGCATGTTCGCTTGTGTGATCCACGTCGGACCAATGTTCATCCCCTCCGAGGAGTCGTGCACAAGGCGCCTGACGACTCATTGGGCTTTGAGGCGCGTGTAGGAACGGTGCACAAAATAAATTGGCTGTGGCTTAACTCAGTTATGCCTGGGTGTGCGTAGCGAGAGGTACGATTAAGCTTATTGTTTATCTTGGTTCTCTGTACGATTACGCTTCTCGAGGCGTGCGGCTCGTTCTTGCTCCGTCTCCTCGGCTCGCTGCCTCCTCTTTGTTCCATTCCGAGGACGAAGGCTGGCTTCTTTCAGTCTCTCCGACTCACTTTCCATATCTGCCGACGAATTCCACCGAGCGGCGCCTACTATATATACGATGCAACGCCGGCTCCTCCTCTGCTATTGCAACGCGGTTTCACCGGCTCCTCCTCTTACATCATGCCAGATGGTGCGGCGAGCAGCGCTGCCAGCTGCGGCGGTTGCCAGGCAACGGCTCAGCTCGCGGTGGGGCCACTGACCACAAAAAGACGATGGGAATACGGCCATAGTAGCTCTCGCTTCAAAAACGGCCTCGAGAATGCGGCCACAGTAGTGGAAACTACCACTAACACGCGACCGCGTGAGAGGAGCGCATCTCAGCGAAAATATAACTTTTTAACTACCCACGCCGTTCACCATGGTAACTCCAAGTTCCTTTTTTTCCGGGAATCAAAGATAAACGCACAAGTAGCATTTTATTACGTCTAGTAATGTATGGAATAATATCTTTATTATAAGCATTTTGAGTGCTAGTGATTAATTGTACTCGGTTCTCGTGTCAACATCAGGCTCATTGCAAAATGCCCCACTGGTGGTGCATATCGTGTCCGAAATTTACCTTAACTTTGCGATTAGTAGAGCTGTTGATAATATAGACGTTTTAGACGTTCTGAAACATTGACCTTTCACTCTGATATAAATTTTTTATTGCCTTTTGCCTCTAACTTCGAAGATCCGTGCATTGAAGAAGGTGGTTTATTACGGAGTTCTCAAATGCTTGTGTTCCTAAGGCGCTTTGCAGGTGCTGACTTTGAGTCACGCAGCATGTACGAGTTTTCAAATAGGGTCCTGCGCTCACTGTTTCAATTTGGCGCTTGCAGCTCCACTGCGGCCAGAAATGCAAGTAGCAATGAATCATAAGTAAAGGCTAACAGGGAAACTGCCTGTGGCACACATACTCTTTAAAACTGTTATTTAATGGGTGTAGGGGTCATCAATTACCGGTAAACATCAGTAATTCGGTGAGTCTACATAACCGGCCGTCATCAGCCAACACAACTGAACTTTGACTTACTGGTGCTTTAAGCCTATATGGTCTCTCGAATCGACGAACAATCTTTAGAAGAATGGTTATTTTTCGTCA